>KZ505683.1:1188770-1242183 GCA_002844005.1 Limosa lapponica baueri | reverse complement strand
CGGCCGCGGGGCGTTATGCGGCGGCGGGCGGGGGGTGTTGCGGTAGCGGCGGCTGCTGGGTGGCGGCGCGGGGGAACAATGGGCTCCTTCTCTTCAGCCCTCAGAGGGGCCGTGGCGTAAGGGACAAGGGGGAGGACGGCGCCTGGGGAGCACCATGAGCTCCGCCGGTGAGTGCTGCGGCAAAGTTTGGGCGAGCGGCGTTTTCCCGGCTCGGGGTGGGGGGGGGGAGACGGGACGGGACGGGACGCGGTGAGGGATTTACGCCGTGGCCGCCCGCGGTACCGGTGCGGGACGGGAGCCGGAGCCGCCGCCGCCGCGCTCCTCGTCCCGGTGGCACCGGGAGGTTGCGCCCCGCTTTCCCCTCCACGCCGCCGCGGCGGAGCCGGGCGCTGCGTGCCCCCCCTCGCCCCGAGGGGAGCAAGCGGAGAGGGAGAGTGCAGTCCTTTCCCGGGGTCCGCTACCGGCGCCCCGCTCCCCTTCGGGTGGTGCGGGCGCGTCCTGCCCCGGCGGGCTCCCTGCTCGCCTCCCGGCGTGTCCGGCGGGAGAGGCTTCGTGCCCGGCGGCGGAGCGGGGCGCTCGGCGGGGGGCTGAGCTGGCGGCGGGGGGAACCTGCCGGGGGTGTCCGGCAGGGAAGCCGTCACCAGGGGTCGGTTTATCGCCCCGTCTGACTTCACGGGGCTGCGAAACTCTTCTTAGCGACCAAGCTCCGGCTCTGCTCGGAGGCTGTACCGGCCCCCATCCAGCCGTGCGAGCCGGAGGCCGGGCGCTGGGAAGCGGTCACCTCTGGCGTTTTCCAGCTGCGCGTTTGAACTGACTCGCTTCAGCCCCCTCCTTACCTTTCCTTCCCCCTTTTCTTTGACCGCTGCCAATTTTGTGGCGAAAAAGAGCTGCAAGGCGAATTCTTGGTTTGAAACAAGAACTCCCCGCGTTTAAGGGTGTTGCTGGTATTTTTGTGTTTGTTTGGCTGCACGGTGGTGTGCTGTTAGTACTTTTGTTCGCCCATCTGTTGGGTTTGTAGATTCCTTTCTTAGTCGCTTGAAGACGTTTTCTGCATTGAAAAGATGTCATGTGTAAGTTATGATGTAATGGGTGGAAACACAACTAATTACAGTGTAAACCTGAAGCAGCGAAGTGCTTCCTGTAAGGATTCGGGGGGGGTGGAGGCTGTTCTGAAGAAAAAGTGATGTACAGACATCAGGCAAAAACATCAACCTAATTCTCAGTGTTTTCTTCTCAACTATGTCAAATTGTTATCAAGTCCAGCGTTAATTAAGTTATCTGGGCTCCCTCAGTTCATCAGAACTTACTGGAAAATAAAAAAACTATTTAATGTATCTTTCTGCTCCATTTAAAATATTTCCACTTTTAATATATGTGATAGAACTGATATTGTTTAGATCTGGAAGAACATGTAATAAAGTGGGATATAATCTCTTCTTAACAGCTGTGTTGTATGTTCATGTTGTTTAGCAGTGCCGCTGGTAGTACAATTCACCCTTGCTCTTTTAAGAGTTAAATAGCTGTGCAAAGAAAAGATATGTGTTTAGGGGGTGCTCAAGAGCTTAGAGCTGGGCTGTTTAAATAAAATTTGATATGGTACTAAGCTTCAGAAAGTTGGGTAATTTTCAGCACTAAGCAGTGGTTACAGGACTTCTAGAGCTGAGGTTGCCTCGCCGAGTCTGTTGGTTTAGTTTATGTTGTGATGGTGTTTGTGGGGAAGGTGAGGAGGAAGGGGTTCTGGTGAGCAAAGTCATTTAGAAGACAAAAGAGAAAGGGATGCTGAGGAATATCAGTAAGAAGAAAGTGGGACTGTCTCATGGAAAATGTGAATTTTAGCAAGGGATTTGAAAGGGAAGGCATAGAGAGAGTCCAGGAAGAGGGAAGCTGAGGGGTGTGTGAATACTGTTGAAGAGGGGATGAAAAGTATTTTGTGTGATGGATTACGTGAGGGTAAAAAAAAAATATGGGGAACAGGTGAAACAGGATCAGAGATTCACAATCCCACTGACAGTGTCATGACAGCTTTTGACATTTCCGTTAAGGAGCTCATAGGCAGGGTATGAAGAGACTAGGGACTGCCAGAAGACAGTTCTGAAGGTTTAACATCTGCCTCATTATATTCCTGCAGAATTTAGCTCCTGAAATATAGAGACACGCTTTATAAAACTATTCCTCAAAGAAAAACTTACCAACTCCTATATTTTAATTTCAGTCCTCTGATCTATAGGATTTATTTCCTACATTGAAATTATTTATATTGCGAGTTCAATTCTTACTCTGGTTTGTGCTACTCAAGAGAGCTTTCTGACAACTGATTGGTAATACAACGTTTCAGTAAAAATGTTACTGTGGGTGAAGGCTTCAGGTGGAATTTGAAATGCCTAGAAATCCTTCTGCTCTTCCTTCAGTTTAACTTGAAGGGCTTGAGCGTCTCTCGCTCTTGTGTCTTCTTTTAATGTACCTTTAGAACAAAGCGACCTGGTTCAACATCATCAGTATTGATTTAATATTTTAAAGTAGGATTTGCAGGTATGAGTGACATCAGCTTGATATGCAGGACTCTGAAAGAGACGTTATGGTGGGGAAATACTGACCATAACTTCTGTCCATGGACAGAAGTCGCAACGGGTCTAACATTGATAACCCAGCCTTAACTCCACTCCTGCATTTTCAGTTTGTTGCTATGTATCTTTTCTAGTTACTGTACAGAATGGTTTCATTTAAATCTCAGCCCAGAGATGGATGTAATTCACTGATAGGTGAAGCAGTTCTTTCATAGCTGTTGCTTACGTTTATGAAGATGTATATGTAAATCTGGATTTGTAAGAACTTAGGGACTATAGCATTTGTTTAAAATACTTCTAGATAATTTGAAAATTATTGTAGTGATCCACCTGTTTATTGGTTTCAACCTTTGTTTATAGCTGTTCTCTCATTGCTTTCTCGCGTACTGCCTATTCTTTATATATGATGCTGATGAATGTGCATTTACTCCTTTTCTGCCTGGAACTATTGTGCTGTCTTCAAGTATGTGCTTTGCCTTTAAAAGGGAAAAAGAAAAGCTCAGAGTTATGAGTTTGACATTTATTATTTCTTGCTGAAGAAACAGTCCTTATATGTGAATCTATACAGCTTATTTAATGTGGGCAGAATGTATAGCATAGACTTGAAAATCTGATTTGACAACAGCAATGAGAAATATGTGGTGTGTTTTAATGTCAAAAATGTAATTCAACAGGGAACAAAAACATAGGAGGAACAGAATAAACAAAATCAAGATGACTTTTCCAATCAAACTTCGTTGCTTTCAAGGACTGAAAAAATGAGGCCTACGGGGTTTAATGTCCCTTTAACCCTCTAATATGTCAAGTCTAGTTAGAGTTACTCAGCTCTATCTCTGCAAGCGATCTTAAAAGGTTGTTTATTCATCTCTTGACTTACTTTAAAGTTATCCCCAACTTTCCTGTTTTATTTCAACCAGCCATTGAACAACCTGAGATTTTGAAATTAATGTTTTCCTTTGGCAGTTTATTTAGGATGTTTTCTAAAACCGTAGTGGCTTGGTAACCATCGTTTTCCCCTTGTATTTTAAAAATTACATGTGTTATCTTCTGGGATGTCATGACTCATTCCTTTTTTTGTTTTTTTTTGAGCATTGTGACACCTGAGAAAATCAGAACCTCTGCATAATGAGAAACCAAATACACATTTGCAGGAAATAAATTAATGATCTCAGAATACTTTTTTTGAGCTGTTTACCTAAAGACACTTTCTTTCTGTAACTGAAAGCAAAATAATTGAAAAGCCTTGTTGTGAGTCACTAAAACTTAAGTTGCTGGAGAACAGGAGTTTTAAAATGCTTTATCTGTATCTCTGTGCAGTCTATTAACTACAATTGCAATAATTTCTGACTGTAGCCCAAGCATATAGCAATAATTATCTCTCACCCTGTACGCTTTTATAAAAGCCAGATTGACTTTCTTGTTTTGTGTCTGTGAGTTGTAGTGTTTTGTGCCAAAAGCAGTCTCAGGAGCAGTAAATTGGCTGTTGGAGCAAGCTCCTCCACGTAAGAAAGAACAGCACATCTGTTGCTTGGTAGATACCTTCTGGGCATCATGTTATTTTCATATATAGCCTACAGATGTGATTTCCTAACTCTGAGGATACAATATGCACATGTAAACAAGGTGCCATGAGAAAGCCAATATGTATATTTACAGTAGGCCAGCTGCTAAGCAGTAACTGTTTCAAGCCCTTTGCTTTTCTTTTCCTAGTACCTGTGAAATAGATAGGTGGAATAGTACATGAAATAGTTTATTCCTTTTCACCTAAGAGGTGAAATCTGTCTCGTATACTTTGCGGTAAGATAAGAGTATGTATGTATGGTCAGCTACTGTAGAATAACCTGGCTTGCCAAATTCACACCTTGGCTTACCCTATAGTAGCTTGACTGTGTACACAAACCTCAAGTTCAGGTCTAGCTGCTATCAAAATCTGATGTCACACTGATTATTTGTTTTACCATCTTCCTACGGATTTGTGGTTCAAAAGGGATATTGATTTAGGGTGGATTGCAGGGTCTCTGTGTGGGGATGCCTCTTGGGTGACAGGAGGCCTGTCCTGTAGAGGACCCTGGACACCAGGAGAGAGGCCTCCTTTCGTGTGGAGTGTTGCAAGGAAAGGCATGTCAACTTATGTCTGCATGACAGATGATGTTGCCAAACAGATGAGCTATTAGAATTTTGTATTTTCTGGATAGTCTTTTAGTTTGGTTTGTAAAGGAGGATTGGGATGACCAATCGTAGGTCACAATTTTTTTCCCCTGCAACCAGAACCATTTGTCCCCATTTCTTGGGCAGATGTGAGTGAACATTGTTCTTATTCTTTTGCTGTTCCCAAGCATAGAAGTTGTTAGCAGAATTTCAAAAGCATGGGCATAAATGCAACCTGGGAAAATAATGTTCCTTTATCAACAGTAGGGTTTATTGCAGAAAAGGTAGTGCTTTTTGATTTTTATTTTTTTATTTTTTTTTTTTTGCCTCAGTTCACTACTTCTTTCCCTCTGTTCTGTAATGTAAATACCGGGTGAGCAAGATAACAGGAGGTAAAATTTTGAGGCGATCTAAAGCTGTGTATAAGAGACAGAGCAGTCTTAAGCACTTACTGGCTGTCCTTGCTCATTCATGATATTGCATAGGAAAAGATATACAAGCATTTTTAAGTAAGGTCCTCAAATGCTAACTCCTATCATCTGAAGAACAGAAATGGACACTTTAGGCCAAAACATTGAGAGTTCAAGTTGCTCCAAGGTGCTCTCATTCTCCTCTAAAGCAACTTGAAGATAGACAGGACTGTGTGCTTGACAAGCAATAGTGAGTATTGGTCACAGGAGAGCTCAGCAGGATGAGACTGGGTGTTACTTTTTCCTCAGCACGCTGGAGGAGATAATTCACCAGAGGGACGAATGTCTGTCCTCTGTGCTGTGACCTGAAGTAGGACAGAGAGCATATGCATTGACCTGCATAGGTGGTGCTGATAGCTATTTATTGTTAGAAAAATAGCGCTCTTTTTAACCCACTTTTTGTTTTGGTTTTTTTTTAAGGACATTGGGTGTGTTGGTATTTTTAAGCATTGGCTTTTTTCTTCAGCACTGAACACAGTGTCGGCTGCTCCTAGATGAGCAGCAGATTTCCTGTTGGTGATGGCAGCTTTGTTAATCACTTTATTTATGGATTTCTTCCTTTGCCTAGTCAAGCAAGTCAGAGGATATCTCTGACTGCTTCTCTAACTCCTAACTATTTAATCCATTTATGCAAATAAAACTTTGTGTTTCTGCTTTTACATTAGTGGTAGTTCAGGATGTTAATCTGGATGTGAAGATCTTCTCTGAGAAATGGGGTGAGACTGGAGGGGAGGGGGAAATCATAGTGATTTTCAAATCCCTTTGAATAAAGCAAGCCAGAGAATCCAATGTGCAGTCCAAAATTTCTTCTGAAGCTTCTACACGTCTCAGAAAGTGAGTTTAGGTTAACTGTAAGTGCTGGTGACTCCACCATAACCCTAGGCGTGATTTTCCTGTAGTTAATTATCCATGGGATTTAATGACTATTTTAAAGCCTTGTTTCTAGTTTGAACTTGTCAAACTTCAGTGGTCAACTATGGCATCTCATTGTGTCTCTCTTTTTCCTGATAAAGAGCCATCTTTTATCAAAAATCTTTAATGTATACATGAGCATATATACTATCACTATCTCAGTTCTTAAATTCTTGGTTAAATTAAACAGAATGAGTTTTCTTGGGATTTGAGGCATGATTCTAGACTTTGCATACTTCTGTAGTTATTTCTTGAATTTGTTTTAAGTTTTTATCTAAGAATGCCAGAAGGTGACATAGCATGTCACTAACAGTCTGGCAGGTGTTGTATACAGAAATATTTTCAGCTCTCTTCATCTTCTTATGTTTATCTCCTTGTAATTTGGAGGATTATTTACCAACTTAGCTGTAGGCCAGCATGGAGATCATATAAAATAACTGTCTACAATGATTTCCAAATTCTCTGCAGCTTCTTCTCTCCTAAGCATAACCAACCATCTCTATTCTTAGCTGAACAGCTCCACATGGCACCAGGAAGAAGCCTGTTGTCCAAACAGCTCACCACTCCAAGCATTTGTTGTATAATGTTCCCTTGGTTATATTTATTGGTTTTCACCAGAGGCTTGCTTTTGCTTGTCATTTAACAAAAAGTCATTCTCATGTGACTTCCACATTGTTTACACCTTTATATGTAACAATTGCCCCCTACTTAGTTTTCTTTCTTTTCAGGGAGGAAAATTGTCCCTTTTAAAGGGCTGTGGTATTCACAACTGGTTTGGATTCACACATGGTGAATTAAATTAGTTTATAATCAACTGAACTTCAATTCTCGATTTCTAATCAAAAGCTAATATACCTTTACCATTGCCTAGCTGCTGTGATTTTTTTCTGAGAAGTTCAATACTTGTATTTTTCAGAAACTTAAAGATATTTTGTTGAGGAAAACTATTGGCATGCATTCCCTTCCTGAAGTCTTTCCTCTCACGTCATAGTTATGTGATGAGGAGCCCTTTCAAACATTCCTTTCTGATTGAGCTGTCTACTGCAGATCTGTATTGATACTGAAACTGTAATGTGCCTGTTAGTACATTGACCCATATCTACTCTAGATGAAACAAGCAATCACTTTAAAGCAGATAGTGGTGCCTTTATTATAGCATACAACTTGCCGGTTTCTTCCATCTATCTCAATGCTTTTTAATGTTGAAGTAATTTGAAAAATTTTAGTAGGCTTCAGAAATTGTATTGAATCACACTTATTATCAGAAGTTAATTTTTCTGGCTCTGTTCATTATCCAGGTTTCCACTATTGGCGTATAAACAACTGGTTTGTTTTCTATGCATCCCTTTACATTTCCATGTTTTAGTTTTGAATCTTACATGCAGGTAATGATACCATATCATACCTTCTCAGTGTCCTCCCTGATTAATACTACTGGAAAGCCCTGCAGAATAATCTAGTTTGATTGCTATCCAAAATGTTAGGCAGTCCCACTAGACGGAGAGAAACTTCCAAGGTTTATGAACTTCAATTTGTGGAGTGGGACAAATAATCCACAGGATATCACTTACCTAGCCAGTGTTTAATCTCCGGTATCTTCTGCAATCTGTTTCTCTCAGTTGGGCATCAGGAAGGGTTCCGAAGCAGACTGTCTCTTTCCTGTTTTCAGGGAGCTTTAATATCTTAATAAATATTACTGAACACGGCCCAGGTCTACTACTGTGTTGTGTTCTGTGACAAACTGGGCATCCCTTCCTTGACTTTTTACTGTAGGAAACAGACTGCTTTATTGCCATCACTTCATTCTGCAACTGAATAGGTAGTTCCCTTGTCTGAAAGTGAGTGTGCAACTCCCTTTTGCTCTTCAGGATCAGCGGTTGCCAATCCAAAGAGTTAATTATTATTTTTTTTTTTTTTCCTAGAAAACTATTGACTCTTCACTGTGTGGGAAAACTCTAGTCTTTGGACAAGAAGCAGAAGGTGGTACAGCCCTTGCAGTAGCTGGGAGTCGGGTCACTCTTGGCTGTCACCAGTGGCTATAGGGAGCTGTGCTTTTTGAAAGAAATTCTGCATTCCTGCTTGCAAAATGTCTCAAAAATTATCTCTGCCATCGGGTTTACCTCTTTGCTAATATAATTGCAGTGAGGGCAGCTATTCTAAGTGTAAGTGGAGTCAGTCTGGATACCATTTAATGATTCACGTCCTAGAAAAACATGGTTTTCCTGTTTCTATAGTAGAGACATTGTTTCTGGCTGGCTGCTTAGAGAAGTGGCTTAGTGTTTGGGAAATGCTTGCAACTGAGGGCATCTGCCTTTTTTCTTTCTTTTTTTTAACCATCTAGATTTCTTTCAAAAAAATCCAAAACAGAAAAAAAACCGCAAGCCTAAAACTTTATTCTCGTATTTCTAGGCTAGAGATTAGGATACAGTTGCACATCTGTAATAATAATAGTGATAAAAAACAACCAAACACACAGTTCAAAGGGAATATTAAATCAATGGCTTACCCAATCTCTTTGCATGTGAAACATTAATTAGCATGTTTTCTTGAGAATTTTATTTAACATCTGTATGACTTTCTGAAAGTACACCAAAACAATATTCAAAAGAAAGGTAATAAATACAGAGGTAGCGCATAAGAAAACAAAATGAGAAACTTGTTTACTTTATAAATCAGTTTTCATTTCATATGTCAAAAATCACTCTAAGCACTTAGAAATCTGAAATTATTCCAGCATGTGGAAATAAATTGGTCATAAATGATCTACTGCAATATTAAAATGTCTCATGCATACCTTAAAAAAAAAAAAAAAAAAGAAAAGACAGAACCAAACCCACAAAACAACCAATAAAAAACCCCTCAAAACCACCTGAAACCAACAACGCGATCAAAATTCCATAATCTTCAAGTTCCTCTTGCGCTCCTTTTCCTGCTATCCACTCTCCCCAGGGTTTGTCATCTTGTGCTGTCAAGTGGGTCATAAGTCATAGCAGTGGTGACTGTTTCTAGGTCAGACAGTAACATGTTGGGAAGATTAATTTTATAAGATGCACAGAAATAGTATTTTACTTTTACGATAGGAAAGTACTGACTCGCTACAAAATGCTGCATTAACTTCACTCCACAGACTGATTTCACTGAACTGATGGTAGTGACATGCCAGTTTTACAGCTGGTACAATAATCCATCTCAATATTGTTTGAAAAGAAGACAAAGGGAAAGGCGAATTTTAGGTTACACATTTCCAGACATGGTAGGGGAAGGAATTGAACTGTCTTGATAGTTACTCTTGCTGTTCTGTTATCTTTGTGGCTTATTTTACGTGAAGCACTTAGCGTATTGGCACCATTTTTAAAAGGTATCGCAATAGTTCAAACTGTAAAACTAGTCTAATCTGCTCTGTTTTTATTAGCATCATACTTTAGCATTTGAGCAAGGACATCACTTTCATAAAGTTAAAATGTTTTTTTAACAAGTTACCCTTGAAGACTTTTCCTACAGCGCCTGTTAAAAACAAGAAAGGCATTTGGTGAAAAAGCAGTGGTAGGAAGGGAGGCATGCTTTTAAGAGGAAAGTGTATGCATGTACACACTGAGATCCTGTACATCGTGTGATTTAGATGTTACAAAACCTCTAATAATGCTGCGGTGCAGGTGAAGTTGTTCTGTGGGCTGATCATGACTAAAGTCTTTGTTTTCCATTCTTCCTAGAAATTAAGAAGCCACCGGTGGCCCCCAAACCAAAATTTGTGGTAGGACACAAGGCGACGCCTCCACCTGTTGCACCGAAGCCTGATGTTGTACTTTCTGGTGTTATACAAGCAGCAAGGAAAACCAAACCAGCAATTGCACCGAAACCAAAGGTTCTCAAGAGCTCATCCGTTCCAGAAGTTAAGCCTCCGTCGTCTGTACGAAAAAGCACAAAAAGCTTTGAAGAGCACAGGGGAGATTCTTCTCAAACACTAGACCACTTGAACTATAAAAATGAAGCCTCGGAAGGGAGTACTGATAACACAGCATATATTCTACCGGTGTCATCTTGCAAATTTGAATGCCTTCATAAGCTTGGAAATGGGGAGAGCACCTGTAAAACTCAGATCATTTTCGAGCACTTTGAAAACTTAGAGAATATCAAAGTTGGTGAAAAAACTTCACTAGCTCTGGGGGATAGTCACAATGAAAAACTGGCAAACAGAAATCAGGTGGTTTTGAAAGCCAGCATTTTGGAAGAGAAACTTAAGGATGTTCTAACTCATAGTATGTTTCCTAACAGCAGTCCTGTGAGGCACAGGTATGCAGACAAACTTGGCAAAGGGGATGGCAGCAGTTCCAAGAACGATGTTAAAATAGAGTTTATGGAACTTGTACAGTCTTCGTCACCTTCTGAGGTAGCTAAAGGGAAGCAACAAAATACTGACAGTAAGCTCACTGCTGATGAGTTTCAGATGTCTGAAATTTGTCAGGGTTTGACTGAAAATAACCACAGTTGCTCTTGTCCATTGGACCAGGAAATCCTGGAAAATGAAAATTTAAGTAGCAATAGTTCATTTTCAGGTGAAACGGGTAAGAAAGCAGACACTGATAAAACCTCCTCTGAAACATCTTCAGTCCTGAGCTCGAAAGTGCTTCCTATCCCTAAGCCAAGAAAGCCACGTGCTGCATGTCTAGTCCGTCAGGATGGCATAGACACTGCAGGAGAAGGAGCAAAGGAACCATCTAATTCAGAGAAAGATTCCTTTGGGCTTGTGGAACAAAGCTTTAAAAAGCCAGCAAAAATTAATATCCTTGGTCAAAGTGTTTGTTATAACAATAGTACAGAAGTGCTTCATCCTGAAAAATGTGAGATAACTCAAATCAATGCAGACAAAACGCATCAGGTGAAGGAACCTGCTACAGAAGTGTCAACTTCACAAAATCTTTTGCCTCAGTTGTCACACAAAACTTCTGATTTGGTGGAAGGCATTGAATGTTCTTTAGATGCAGCCCATAACTTAGTTAACTCCATAGATGAGATGACAGATGATGCCAATATGGTAGATGCTGTGGACAAAAGGACTAACTTTGTCAGGTGTGATACTTTATCCATGAGTTTGCCAAAGCAACTCAAATTAACTGGCAGTCAGCATTCATCTGCCTCCAATAACCTCCATGTTTCCCCACAAAAATCGGAAGATAAAGAAGTTAAAATAAAGGATGAAAGTTCTCCAAAAATTGTTCCGAAGAAACCACAGAGGCACAGCCTACCAGCTGCTGGCCTGCTGAAAAAAGCTGCATCAGCAGAGCTTGTGGAGAAAAGTTCTTACTCCTCCAGTGAGGACAAATCGAACAGTGTTCTGCAAGGATCTCACTTCACACATCCACCAGCCAAGGAGCAAGGTGCACTGTCGTCCTGTGACATACCTAAACGTTCTTCTGAGAAACCCGTCTGGAAGTTACCTCATCCTATTCTTCCATTTTCAGGAAATTCTGAATCACTAAAAACTGCTAACATTGCTACTGGTTTCAACCACTTGACTGTTGTGACAAAGCCCAGGGCCAAATCTCTCTCTGCTGTGGACATGGAAAGGACAGACAAGCCTTGCAAGGACCACCAGAAGAAAAATAGCTTGAAAAAGTTTCTCAACATGAAACTGTCGGTTTGCTTAATGAAAAGTGACTTCCAAAAATTTCTGTCTAAAGGCAGCCAGTCAATGGATAGTGCTATCGCCAACCTTTCCACGGGGGAAGGGTATGGAAGTGGTAGCAACCGGAATATAGCATCTGTAGGCAGTGAAAGGAAAGCTAAATCTGCCAAGGCGCATTCTGTAGAAATAAGTAGTCCGGCATTACAGAAGAAGAGGCAGAGAAACAGAAGTCAACCTGAGATGCGAAGTAACCAAAGGCTGGAGTCTTTAGATGGGCATATACTATTGGGAGAGAACTTGTCCCAAATGCGTTTGAATTCTGTAACCAGCACTTGTGCTCCGGAGTATGAGAATGTGCGTCACTATGAGGAAATACCCGAGTACGAGAACTTGCCTTTTGCTATTGGTCCTGGGAGGAATCTCGGTTTTGAATGTCACAACTCCAGCAGTGTGGAAGACCAGAGCCCTGGCCTCTATGAGGTTGAGGAGCCTTGTGAAGCTACAAGCAGGCGTTTGAGACTTGGCAGGTAAAATAAAGAGAAAAGGGAAGTTAAACAGTATCATTGCGACTCCGTTGGTTATAAATGTGTTTAGATGATGACTAAACTGCCTCGCCCCTTTCATTAAATGTCAGCAGGACAGTCCTTGCTGAATATCTTTATATGCTTTTGCTGTTTTGAAAACTGTTTGCATGAGGTAAAGACTGAAGAGGAAAAATAAGCTAGTTATTCCTCGTATATGATAATAACTTGGAAAACTAATGTATGTGCTTTTCCAGATTTACAGCAAATCAGATACAGTTGTGTATTTGTATCCAAGAATACTTAAATGGGGAGAAATGAACAGTCTCAGGATAAACTTGAATAAGCATCCACAGAGTGCATAGTTGCTAGGTATGTAGGGGGAATTGGTATATTTTTAGATCAGCTAATAGATCTGGGAAAAGCAGACAAGCTTTAGCATGCAAATTCTTCATCAGGTCTTGAAAGCTCTTTGGGTATAACAGAAGATATTGCCTCCTTGAATATAATGAGTCTTCTGTATCTCCCTGTTCTCCCAGCAAAGGTAGTGGTAGTGTGAGTTCTGTGTGACTCAGAGAGAATATTACTGAAAGATGAGGTTTGGTGACTCTGCAGGTTGCTGCTGAGTTTCGTTGTCTCATGAGGTGGTGGAGACAGATAGTATCAGCTGATTCAAAAAGGGATTGGACCGATTCACAGATATGTCCAAAACAGATGCATAATGGAATAGGCAGGAACAGATCTTTTAATATCTGTAATACTGTGATTGCGGATGCTGCAAAGAGGAACTGGCCACAAAGAGTGGCCAGGCTCATATGTTCTCTGTCAATAGCATTGCTTACCAGGTCTGTCAGCGTGAGGTAACAGGTGAGGTGGTGTTTTGGTCCAATACTGTATTATTTAACTTTTTCAACTAATCCATTGGTCTTACAGATGTTCAAGATTTATCTCAAACAAGCAATAAGGATTTGAATGAAATATGCAGCCTGTCCCCAGCAAACTTCTTTACACTGTTGAGAATATATGCATATTGACGAGAATAAATGAGCTAGCTTATAGATAGTCATATTTACTGTCATTTTTCACTGTGAGTTACTCGGCTTCATTTTATTTTGGATGTATGTGTAGCAAACACATACTCCAAGGAATCTGAGAGCTGGCCATTCTTCAGGGAGCATTTCCTCTTATATAGGAGGAGACAAATATTTTAAGTGGCATCCTGTATTAATAATTGTTTGTGGAGTTGATGTTCTCAACATTTTGTTGACTGCTTGATGGAAAGCATGTAGACTTATCATGGCAAGTAGGATTTCTGGTTATGGGCCTGATATTGGTATATTTATTCATGTTGGTTTTGAGTATTTTTCCTGTTTACAGGAGAGTGTTTCTTGGTTTTGTCTTGATATAGTTTAAGTTCCTGACTGAGTGTATGCTTTTTGTTTAGATCTAATTGTTGGCTATCTTTTGGGGGTTTTGACCAGGCTCTCTTAGTATTCCCTTGAATTGATTTACCTAAGAAGGGTGAGGCCAAACTTAAATAAGGACCTATTTTATTTTATCTGTTATGTAATCTGTTTTGGTTTGTGTTGTGATTTTGGGTCAGGTGACAGTATGTCTCTGCTTCAGGAAAAGAAAAGGACTGATTTGCTATATGAAGTATGGTAGGCATGAGACTGGAGTCACTCCTTAAGCGAAATTCTGTAGTTTTCTTACCTGGCTGAGTGTGAGAGGTTTGTAGTTATTCCCTATCAACACAAACCTTCCCCAGTACCAATGGTGTTTTAAGGGTTTAAATGATCTCTTGCACCCTGGCACACCTGCAACTGTAGCTGCTTCCGAAGCTGGATGTTCTTGACATGACTGGGTTTCTGTTGTGTTTTTCTTTTAAAAGTACACCATAGAAAACCGTATCCAGAACCCTTTATGTAAGTGTTTATTTAAATTGGATTACATACTCAGAAACTACCTTAGGAAACAATTAAAGCATGCAGTCTCTTCAGTAGATGTCAGGGAACAAAGAAATCCCTAGGAGAAAGAGGGATGCAATGGGGCAGTGGTCTTCTAACCTGGATCATCTGCTGCTGGAGGAGCAGGTACAGGTGCTCATTTTGGCTCTGGCTTGGGAGGTGTCGTAAGGGTCCTTGCCTGGACAGAGCCAAGCAGACAGCTGCTCCAGTTTTCCCATCCGTTGTTATCTCAAATCCTTTGAAGCTTCTTTATCAATGTCGTCTTACCTTTTCTGCATAGTTCTTTAAGAGCCTTTTATCATTTCCTGGGCCAGGTGGTATTATAAAACCGGTTAGAGAAACAGTGCGGATGTTATTGAAATAATTACCGCTTGCATTTTCCCCAGCCTGTCAGAACACGCACTTAGCTCTTTTTCATAGATTGTGCCACATAAAGCTCCTGTAATGCACTGCTAATGGGGATCTCAAAGCAAATTGTCTTATGATTAAAGCCAACGTACAAATGAGATTGTTCTTCTGAGAAATTCGTAGACTGATTGCCTACACTGCTAGTCGTAATAGCACATATGCAGTATAATAAGTCTGAATGCCAGGCTTGCCATTACCAGAAGAGTTTGGTGGTGTCTTTACCCCATGTTACATTTCTTTCTGGGGGAAGAAATAAAATTTTCATAACGTACCCAGTGCTTCGGTGGTTGCTGAGGAATTTCCTCCCAATCCCATCTGGTGAAACCAGTATGCTTTAACGTTTAATGGAGAATAGTAACAGCTTCTGACACTCTTATCCTAGATTCATATGTCTTATTAAGTTCAGATGCATTTTGTCTGCTTGGGCCTTCCCACATGAATTTAATGCAAATGGTAGGCCTGGGTAATTAATAGTGGGGTATCAGTTGTCACTTACCACTTGATTTTTTGAGTTATTTGATGTCACCTTCCACTGAAGGTAGGCTTGAATTTGAAAGGAAGAGAACCAAGGTGATACAAAAGCTGCTGATGGGAAACTGATGGATTTTGCTTGTTTCAAGTAGTTCGGGAGAGTATTCTCAACAGAGAAAGTCATGACAGTACCTTGGGAGCAGATAGTCCATGTTTTGTTTCTACTATTGAAAAAAGAAATAACTTGAAACAGTTTTAAAGGATTGTTTATTTTGTCCTGTCTACCTGCTTGACTACCAATTTAAAACAGATAATGAAGATGAATGTGTTATTATGAGGATTCTGTAAAGAAAGTGAGTGACGAATAGATGCTGTGGGATAGAAAGTGTACTGTTAAATGTAAAAGAAGCTTTAAATATCATTATCCAGTTGCAGATAACAGGGAAAGCAGCTCCTTGGGTTTTTTTTTTTTTTTGAGAAATGAATGGCTCAGTTCTGAAAAGTGAGGCATAAAGTCAGTTTCTGTTTTGAAATAACACCATTTTTTAAAGCCTCCTAATGAAAGAGAAATATTTATGCATTAGTTACCCTCTTTTTAGTGACAAACTTTTGTTCTGAGGAGGACAGTAAAATCTTCCTTAAAACCAAAAGTAAAATGATGCAAAGGAACAGTGAATAGGCCTTGGAAGATCTGTCATACTGCAGAAAACAGAAACTTAAACTTTTCTGGATCTTGTGGGCTTCCTTATTGTATTTGTTATGTTGTTCGAGGCAAGGGAATTGTACTTCAGGTTGAGTGAGTCTGGTCCTTCAGCCTTTAAGGAACAGCATATTGAATTTACTGGCTGCTTTTGACAGTTCCTTCAAGATGTTGCAAATGTACATGACTGCTAATTGATTTTGATGAAATTTATAGTGGTGTTATTGTGTTTCCAGCTAGGATTTTTCTGTGGAAAGGACTTGGGGGCATAGTGAGGGGTGCCATGTGACGACAATCTTTTGAGCTCTTAATGTTGGTTTCACGAAATAGTGCTTCCTATTTCCCCCACCCCTGCTGATTTAGAATAATCCATTGGTTTTCCAGAAATGACCATCTCAATGCAAAATGTAAGTTTAGCTTTCCGGACTAAATTCTGCTTTGGTGACTGAGTCCCCAGAGGTCAATTAAGTGTCCATGAAAGCCTTCCTGGAATATTGAATTTAGTATTGAAATCTGTGTGGTTAAGCACTTTGCTTTGATACATATTCCTCTTTGATGTACTGAACTTTGTTAAGGTTGAGACATGCTTCTGATGAGCAGTATTGCACCAGATAAATGTGTTGTCATTTAGGGATTGGCTACGTTAGGGAAGGGGTTTTTTTGCAGTTGCAAAATTCCCATTGAAAAACATTTCAAGAGAAAAACTACATTCATAAAATACTGCAGGCTCTAAATAGTATTTAAAAACAGTTTCAAACACTTATGCTGAGATTTGAATGCACAAAATACATTTCAGGTATTGAAGTTGTTATACATTAAAAAACACATTTTTAATTTTATTGAGGGATATAATTTTATTTCCTCATAAATAGAGGTCAGATATGTAGATTTTTTTTCTTAAAGATGATAATGGATTAGTCTCTAATCTGAAGAAGGCAGATTTCTATTTATCCATCAACACTGCAATCTTGTCCTGTCTTCTGATCTCCCCCTGCACTTCTAGCTGGCTTCTGCCCCCCTTAGTTGTACAATAAATTTTATCTCTGCAGTTGTACCTCAGGTTTTAATGGAATAGCTTTGATAGCATGCTATTTAGGTTCCCTATCAGACTTCATTATCTTCAGTCGTGTTATCACTGGCTTTCTTTTTGTATCCTGCTTCCTTGAGCCTACCTTTTTCTTTTCCCCTCCCTACCTTGCTTTCTCACGTACATGTTATGCAGCTGGTAGGCTTCTGCCAGCTCCGGGGGCTTGTCAGTAAAGAGTGAGTCAGATGGCTCAGATCTCCGCTTCCCGCCCCCTGCCAGGCTAAATGCGAAGCCGATCTGGCAGTCCCAGCTCTGGAGCAGGGAATGGACAAAGTAATTCTTGGCTACCGGACATAAGGAATATGATGTCTTGCTGATTTCTCACATTTTGCTATTTTATGGGCTATGGGGTGGCTAATCAGGGTCCAAAACAGTGAGAAATGGAAATATTGGTAGCACCGTTGCTTGGAAATATCGATGTTCTGACACAAGGACTGGGAAGGCTTTGGGTGTATGCAGATGGTAGGACCCTTATCCTGGGGCTGTATGCTGCTCTCGGAGCTCCTTCTCTTTCCTAAGGATTAGTCAAATCAGTGACCTTGGGTCTGGAATTGTTCTGTCTATTTTGTAGTGTCAAATTAGTTATTTTATACTACTAGGGTAGCAGGTGAAACTACATTAAAGACTTGCAGTGGATTTTTTTATTTTTTTCTCAGGAAAGCATATGGGTGTTTGGGTTGGGTTTTTTTGTTTGTTTGTTTGTTTTTATTTCCTTGCAAGAATCTTTATGCAAGTAAGTGTCTCCAGGGTCTGCTTTTCCACAAAGTGAAGGAGTTTTCCTTAGCATTGGGGTGGCTTTCAATCATACAGCTTTGTAGTTTAGTCTGCTCTACAACCTGAGATAAAATACATATATTATGAGAAGAAGATATGCACTCTGGGAAAATAAAAATACTTAAATCTTCTGAAGTAATCTGGGAGAAGTATGCTGATTTGCTCACCCCCCTCACCACCCACCCCCTTTTTTTTAATCAGAATAAATAGGAACTTTCTTGCTTTAAAAAAATCTTGACACACACTTTTGTAAATGTGTTTGAGATGTGCTAATTTCATCTGTTTTGATGTTGGGAAAGATTCTGAGGTCTGATGCTCTCCCTCTCCAATGAAAGAGAGAAAGAAGTTGGAGGACTGCATTTTTCCAGTACCAAGTCCGTTATTCTTGAGAACGTTTGAAAGGTCTTAAGAAATGAAAACAATTGTGAAGGTCTTGGAGACTGTTGTGAAAGCAAATTTTTGTCGCTGGCATTTCTTTCATCCCTGTTGATTTTGGTAAAAAAAGTGGTGGATGAAGCAGGTTGACACGGACATAGCACACAGGGAAACTTTTGATGGAGATGCAATCATGAAAGAATTCTAATTTATCAGGAGGTATTACAAGTGCTACATAAAAATAGATGTAGTTTATGTTCTTGCCATCTTTTTACTGAGTGTAGCTGGGGCTGGGTTGTTTGTGAGTATGAGAGGGAGCAAGCTGATGATGGCGATGAGGTGGGTGCTGCTGGGGTGTGCTGCCGGGCGAATTCCTCTGCCCCTCTGTAAAGGGTTTGGTGGTTACTTTTGTCATCATCTTGCACAATATAGAAAATTACATCATGTTAACTTTGGAGCACGTTCAGTCTATATGCATTAAAAGAGCCGTTTTGAGGGTCAATGCAATGATTGTTACAAACCAAGCAATAAACTGCACTATCCTTCGTTTCCCACCAAAGAAGCGCTCGCCGCAGATGGCAAAAATGCCCTAACTGTGCTATTCCCATCGATCCCTCGGTACAATACAAGGATGTCCTCGTCCTTCCTCCTGGTGACGTAGCCTCAGCTCAGTGTGTTGGCTCTCTCCTTCAGCCGAAGGGCAGCTTGGTGTGATGGGGGGAGCCTGAAGTAAGCAAAGCAGCGCATTAGAAACCCCACGTCCTTTCACCTGCTTCCTAACCCCCCTGTTTACGGGCAACAGGATCTCGGGTGTCACGCACTTTCTTCAGTTAATCTCCAACGCTTTATCTTTTTCTTTCCTCTTTTACTCCGTGTTTGTTTTTTTCCTAATTTCAGCATTCTTTATATGTATTTCCTTTTCCGTAAGATGGGGGAAGCTGACTTAACATTGTGTATTTGTCACCTGATATTGGCCTTATTCCCCTGCCTCCAACATGCGCGCTCTGTCCCTGGCTGCCAACCGTGGTATAAATTGCAGGTTAACGAAATGTAGCTCCAGAGGGTACCTCGGATGTAGAGTGGAGAGTCAAATGTGACATGAGGATTGATAAAAGACCCATTTATATGCTCAACAACAGGCTTTTCCTGTGGGTTATTTTCAGCGTTGGCTCAGGAAATGTGCTTGTGAAGCTCTGTAGTACGGTGGTTATGGTGATATTTTAGGTGCAGCAAGGTCTAATGTAATTGTATATGTAACACAGTGAGATTTTTGGGGACATAAAATAAATGTTGGGAAAGAATGCAATCAAAATATCAACTACAGTTTTCGTTTAAATACCAACACTGATATTAATATGCCTTATTCACCCAACATATATATTTAATCCAGTTGAAGAGGTTTTAACAAATAGACTTACAAAACTATGCAGCTATGTTGTTTCAATGCACTAGACAAAATTTAGGTTAAGGAATGCAGGTTTTATTTTAGATGCTAGAATCCAAGGAGTTTCTTTTAAAATTATTAAGTTTCCACAAGTTTTAGTTTTTCCTTAAGATATCTTCGGGCTTATGAAAAACTGCTCCAGTCAAGCAGAAGTGGACTGAAAAAAAATAAATCTCTAAGATGCATGTAAATAAATAACAGGGGTTTTTATCAAAACTGCCGTTTTGATAGCTACAACCTGAGCCTTACGGCTCAGTGATTTCAACTGCGCAGAGTTCAGTTGATTTTTCTGTTTTGGGTTTTGCTTTTCGCCCCATGATGTTCCTGGGGGTCAGATGTTCTGTATTGATTTTGAGATGAGCCACGAAGTTTAGAAGAAGTGTCTAAATCCCATTCTTCTTCTAATCTGTACAAAAGATTAGAGGAACAGAGAGAACAAGTCCGATCTTGAAAACTAGTGAGTGTTGGTTTCAACCAAACTATTTCAACCTCTGTTTTTCGGCAGACTACCCAGGAAGCTGCATCAGCTCCCGTGCATGCAGACAGTTGTATGTTTAAGAGTTAAGTCACTCCAAGTTTATTTTAAATCTAAGTGACTACCTTCTGAGTACTCTGCTACTTGGCTTTCTTTTCTCATCTCCTTGGTATCTGACATGTAAAAAATGGGCGAAATAGATTGTGTGTTATTTCTAAATTGAATGAGCAACTGAAGTGAGGTGTTACAGCCCTGATTTCAAAGATAAAGTCACCAAAAAAAGGCATAAAAATAATGGTCTGTCAGTACAGAAGATATTTATGGCCTTGCATTAACTTTGATTTTAGTGGAACTGAAGTAGCTGAACATTGGAATGTCTTTACCTTGCCAGAGCTACCATGGCAATTTTATTTGAAATGGTTATTAATGGGAGATTTGGTTCTCACTTGGTCTAAGTTTTCCCTTTCCCATTTGATGCATTTAGTTTGAGATTTTTGTCACATTTTTATTATCGTTTTCTAGAAGGCTATTTAGTGTGTGCTGGAGTTGTGTTGGTGGCTTTTCTTTTTTTATATGACTGGAAAATAAAGAGTTATTTTCCTTCTGATCCTGCTGTCATTTCTCAATAAATATTTTCCCACTACGGTCTGTTTTGTGAATTGAGAGAAGCTAGAATAGCAGTCCTGACTGTAAATAAGCACCGTATTTCGGTGGTCCTGTTTTACATTGTTTGTTTTCACTTCCATGCCAGGAGGTTTTTTTCCAAAAATCTTGGCTGTGAGCGCTGTTGATGTGCTGCTCTCCCTATGAAGTAGGGCTGAGAAACAGAATTAGAAAGGGAAGGAAAAAAGCTGTAAATCCTGGAAAGACTTCCCGCTTTACCTACCCTGGGAGGCAGGTAACCCCCACAGCTTTGGGTGGAGACGGGAAGAACTGATGCAGCGACCCCTTCCCCTGGACAAGTTTCCAGGCAAGGGTTTAAATCCCTGGGGTCTGCTGCAGCCTTTCACTTTCCAGTACCGATGCTCAGGCCTGTCTCCTTGTGTCCTCTTGGATTATGTTCTGCTACAAGTGCGTAATGTCCTTTTGGCACGCACCGTTGCTGGGGCCGCCCCAAGCGATGCCACCGGCTCTCCTGCTTGTCTGGAGGGCGGCCGTGCCATGCTGCTGGGGAGCTGAACTGGCTGGCTGTGGGCACCACTTTTCCCGGAAGACGTTTAAAACCGAGACCTCTCTTTTTTTTTTTTTTTTTTTTTTTTTTTAAACATGGAAACATCTGAAGCATGCGTGTGTGTTTATGTTGAGCTTTCCAAGGGATTGAGGAATTGTCAACAAATGGTCTCGCTGAAGGTCCCTCCTGTGAGCATGGGAGGCTGCCTGCGGCGAGAGCCCTCCTTGGGCGCCTCTGGCCGCGGGAGCTCCTGTTTACAAATCGCAGCTAAATATGGAGATAATCTGAGAGCTGTTTGCACCTTTTTTTAAACCGTGCTTTTTAAAATCCTGCAACGAAGTATGCTCGCAACTGTACTGATCACAGTATGCCTGGAGTAGGGTGGTGGACAGAATGGATTGCTTGAAAGAAGAAAAGATACAAAATCGATTGAAGTGTGAAACACATGACGTGCCTTGCTCGTTTTTTGCTTAAAGCACGAGACGGATTTATTTTTTTCTTCTTGTTGAGGAAAGACATAAGTGCTGTCTTGGCCTGAGGATAACAAATACTGAACTAGATGCTGCTGGCTGCAAAGACAAGGATAACTTGGTTCCAGCAAGTCAGGTGTTGCAGTTTGCGACACGCTCAGCCAAGTATAGAAGGAGCTGCCAGTGGCATGATCTAACAGGCTAAATGTGGTGGCAGCTCTCGGCAGTGTTTCTGATATCCTCCTTGCCCAGAAAACCCAGGTGTGAGCAGGGAACGCCAGAGGTAAAGACTGGGGCAAAGAGGATCATTCTTGGCGTTTCTCTTGGCAGGAGCAAACTCCTGGTGTTCCCACCTGGCCTCTCTCCGCAGCCAGCCCTTTGCCCGGGAGGCAGCAGACAGCTTTCGAAGTACAAGTGGCTCTGAACCAAAATCCATTTTAAATCGATGGCCTTGAGCTTCTCTTTTGACAGCCTATCACGACCATCAAGGGTCCCGACTTCCTATAAAATACACAGGTGCTTATGCGTGCAAACACTACATATGATATCGCTTAAAATAATTCTGTTGGAATTCTTGAAGTCTTTAAATTGCAATTCGAAAAAGTAACCTGATGTGCACAAATAATTTTCAATTGGAGTTGCTCAGCTGGATGTGGGTTGTTTCTGTTTTCTCGCTGTGATTCTTGAGGAGTGTGTTTATGTTTGTAATTGTATCCTTAAAGTTCCCTGACCAGCCCAGAGAGAATACAGCACAACAGTTGAAAGTGATGCGAATAGTTGTAGATTCATTGGTATAGTTCGTTTGCCCCTTGTTTTGTGGTGCCTTTTTTTAAAGACTGTTGTAGAGGTCTGTGTCGTTCCTCAGCCTAAGGAAGGATAGATTACAAAAGGAACTCATGAATCTCACAAGCATGATCTGTTCAGGTGGTCCTAAAAAATATTTAAAAAAGGGAGATTGAGATTAACTGCCTGTCGTGTTCCATAGCTCCAGGAATAACAAAAACTCCTGGTCTGTTGCCTTTTTTGTTGTTATTAGTCCTAGTAACAGGAAGAACTTTTAAAAATAATTGTGTTGTCGCTGCAGAAGAATGGCATAACTTTATTGCTATCGTATTAAATCCTATTTGAGAAGACACCTTGCTATCTCCCTCTCTCGCTGTGGAAAAGCACCATTTTTGGCAGAGAAGTTGAAGCCCAAGCAGCTTGGCTGCAATAAGGCAACCAGCCCCCGGTGCTGGCAGCCAAGCCAGCACCGCGAGAGCCGCAGTGGTATCCACCAGCCTTTCTCACTCTGTCCACTACACCTAGAGAGGAGAGACGTGATCTCAGCTTCAGCTCTTTCCATCTGTACAACTGTCATTAAACCAAAGAGGTGACTGATGCTGTAGGAATAACTCAGATAAGTAAGCCACCTGGTCCAGGCTGCATTTCATCCTCATTTACTGCTTAATGGTGCGGTATGCCTGAAGGAGAAATGAAAAGCAGGGGGACATGAAGAGGACAATGAGGGAGGGGAGTTTTTTAGCTATAAAGGTAGACAGTCAGTGTTGTTCAGAGAATCTGAAGTTTAAATGATGAGGTGAATATGATGGGTTAGGGTCCAGGTGCATCTGGAGCAATATGAAGTTCATCTTTATGCTTTCCAGACTGGTTTGCAAAAGGAAGCATGCTGATGTTGGCTCGTTCAGGATGGTTGTGGAGCTGAGGTATTGCAGCAAAATGTAACTCATCCAAACGTACCTTAATTGATGCCTTTATTAGCCTTGCTGATCACTAATCCGGTCATATATTTTCTTAAAGCTTCCATAGGAGCTCACTAGTGATCTTGGTTCGTATTCATTATCTTTGTGCTTTGCCAAGTACGCTTACTTTCTAGAACTGATTTCCTTTTTTCCAGAAACCTGCAGTAAATAAATAAATAAATATTAAAGGCATCAAACTGTCTTAAATAAAAAGTATTAAATTAAAGCAAAAGGAAGTTCACTACACAAAATCAAGCAATAATTAACCAAGCAATAATTTCACTTTTGCTTCGGCTTTCCAAGAGCATCTGCTGTTGTCTTGAGCACCCAAATCAGATAATTGCTTATTAAAATCTTAGCTTGATTTCTGTATTTACAGCCTTTCTTTATATCTCAAAAGAGAGATTCTGAATTTAGATAGGACCTAACAGAAAAGATGCAATAGAACTTTTTTTTTCTTCTCTTTTTTCCTGTAGTCTTTTAAGTCTTTTATCCTTGGGATTTCCCAGAAGCGTACAGCTAGGATCCATTGAGGGAGTTGGTCAGTGAGGTTTGCTGCCTTACCTACAGCTATTACAAGTATGAGACGCTATGAAAACAGCCTTATCAGCTATTGCCTCCACAGAGAGACAGTGTGCTTTTAGGTCTTAAAAAAAACCCAACACAGCAGCTGAACACGCCTTAATTATTGAAAATGATTGCAGGAACTGGGGATATTAAAAACTGAAAATGTATGAACCAGCAACAGTAACTGTTACCTCTCTGGAGGAAAGTGAGATGCAAGCAGCTGTGAAAGGATTGCAAAATACTCTAATGATACAAAAAGGATTTGAGATGAAATTTTATAGTAGGGTATGATAATTGGCTCTCCGATGTTTTGGTATGTATTTTCTAGTTGGGTAGGAACTTCAGTTTGTGTAATTTTGCCTGTATGTTGAAGGCTTTCTTAAAAAATAAACAAACAAACAAACAAAAACACCCATGAAAAATGCAATTACGTACTGGAGGAAGAGATAGAAGAACAATAAAGATGCTGAGACACTCCTACAAAAAGCAGAGTAGAACAGACACTCCTTTTAACATAACGAGAGGATGAGAAAAGAATTTAGTAGTGTTGTATGCAAGGTTCTGTTCATTTGACATTCCTATATGTTTTTGATTACTTACTGAAAGTAGGAAAAACATCTAAGAATAATGAAGATCACAAGGAAACGTGTGTAAAGCAGCGACGTGGATGAATGTATTTTAACAAATACTTTGGAGCTGTGGAAACTTGCTTTTTAGTAGTTATGGTGATGCTAACACTTGAATTCATTCCAATATACTATAAAAATGGTGGGGCATTCCATGGCAGAGAATCTCTCTGAATCATCTCAGTCAAGCTTAAAATACTAATTGCCTTCTAAATGAATTGGGAACTGAGACTGAAATGTTAATTGTGACTTCAGGCTATAGTGTCCTATGCAGTGTCTAAATCAACAGTGCCTGAAAGTGAAGCCTTAGGCTTATTTGAAGCTTCCATAGTAATACAGATAAGCTACTCTGAAGTAGTCTTGGTCATCTTTTGAAGACAATTAGAGGTTTTTATGCTGATTAGGATTTATTTTTCTGGTGTAATATCTCAATGGCGGTTCTTAAGTTTTGACATTTTATCTTGCTGTATGCCTGACTAGGACTAGCATGCTTTGTTTCATTAATATTTTACTGTCGCATTAGGAAAATACAACACAATGTATATGCTTCATCCCATAAACCGTTCATTCCAAGGCAAACTAACGATCCCTTCATTTTATGTGTCAAAAAAGCCCCACATCTATATTTAGACAACTTGCTCACAAGATATGGCAAGATATTCTTACTCAGTGGGCAGCACAGTGAGTTGGCAGTGATGGTGTTTCACATGACTGATAATGCAGAAGTTTCTCTTAGTAGTGCTGTGGGTAGGACAAAGAATCATGACGAAGAGGGAACAAGATAGAGATAGTTCACAGTATCCCCAAAATACTTATCAGAAGAGCTGCTCTAAAAATAACCACTGCTGCAGACCTTGGTATTTTGGAAAAGGGGAATTGATACGTAGTAGAAAAGATTCTGTTTATTTAAGTATTTACTAGTATTTCCAAACTCATTTCAAGGCTACAAGGGATTTCACTTCATTCAGAGATGACTTTAAGAGAACTACGTATATGTATAGATGACTTTAGAGGTAAAAGTACAGAAAGAGTTATCAGTAAATACAAAACTGCTTTCTGTTTCGATAGAAACACCATAGTGTTTATGATGTAAAGGTTAAGGCGTAAGGTACAAGGAGTCTCACATGTTTTCCAGCATATGGCTAATAAAGGCAGATCAACACAGTGACTTTGTCACCATCTCCTCTGAAGAAGAGGATACAACCGCAGATACGAACCGGGAGTGCACCTACCCATGGCTACAATAGCGCATCCAGTCCCTGAGCTGGCAGCTTGTTTGATTCTGGAAAATGGCTGGGTATGAACTGACTTTTGATCATTAATCATCTAATCACCCACTGTGATTTTTCTTTAAAAGACAAAGAAAGAAGAAAAAAAAATATATATTAAAAAAACACCAAAAAACCTCAGCAAAGTATGTCAGGTGGAGGAACCTGGGGGCTGTGTTAGGCTGTGAGCTGAGGAAATACAGGATAAAGGCATACAGGGATTACTCTGAGGTGCTTTGAGTGGTGGGGCAGATACTGGAGGCAAGATTTGCTGCATAGTTCTCTCAGCTCTCATAGTTTCCTTTGCACAAATAGTAGGCGCTTGTGTACCACAAAGGCAAGAAAAGGAGCCTACTGCTGAAATGTTGTTGTGATTCACAGGAAGAAAAAAAAAAATGTATATGGTGAGCGGCTGTCATTTGTGAACACTTACTAAACATCCTAAATCACTGGTAGTTAATTATTGAAAAATTTTAATAGGGTTTTTTGACTGAAACTTTCTGTTAGGTAAGCTGTTCTTTCATTAGAAAATCCTTCACCCAACGGAGGCCAGCTAGTTTGATCTTCATTCTTCAGTGGTGGTGGAGTTATTTTTGTGCAAGCAGAATACAGCCTTACCTAGAAATATGCTTCTCTGACTTCAAAGAGGGCAGGTTTTTCTAAAACTTTCAAGTGTTGGCACAGTTGCCCTGAATAGTTAAAATGGAACATTATAGCAAAGTCTGGGAATAAGCATCCTGTAGAATATGCTTAGGCAAAGAACATGATTTCACAGGTGTGAAAATAATGTTATCTTGATGGGAAGGAATCTTAGTTAAAGGAAATTAAAGCAGCAATTAAAACAAATATTAAGGGTAGGAAAAAGGGTGATAAGATGTCCATTAACAAAGGTAAAATTTAAGTAATAAGGGACTAAAAAGTGAATTCCAGTGTGGTTAGGGATAAAGTGCTTAATATATTTTGCAATGGGAAAAAATATCCCAGATCAAATGTAGAATCAGTGACAGATGTGGATGGTAGAACTGTGAGTAATAAAGTAAGGAATAGCAGTAGTTATTTCTGTTGCAGGTTTTGACTAAATCACGGGGATATACCTACCTAAGGTAATGCTACAGATGTAATAAAGATGTTTGTCATCTATAAAATTAAAGGATATGAGATGGCATCTGCTAAAATAAACATTCTCAGGCCAGCAGGTCAGTTGACTGGGAATTAGATAGACTAGGCAAGGAGTTTTCTGAATTGCTGAAGTAACTGCAGAAGTCTTAGCATCCTGCCGGTGTGTTCCAGGGGAAGCTCCAGTGAAAAGCTGCTTTTTTGCTTTCCTGAGGCTCGTGGAGGCTCCATGGGAACCATCCCTGGTGTACTCTATGTGCTGCCATCCTCAGCGCTTGTCTCCCTGGTGGCCACTCTCTTTTTGCGTAAAGTTGATAATTTCCAAACTGAAATAACTGGGTGTCTCTCTGTATCCTGGGTGCTGCAGTCTTGGCTCAGGGTCTCGTTTGAACTCTGTGATGAGCTTGCGATCTCCTTCCTTCCCCCACCCCATTCGATTCTGGGAGACAGTAACTGCTTGGGCGTTTCCTGAGTCCTTCCTGTGTTGTCTTAATAGAACCAAGCTATTTTAATCTTTTCTATGTCTTCGTGACTGACCAAAGTCTGTTTGCAGGCCAACTTATCTTGTCTTCATCTCTAAATATATTTCTATTTTGTGATCAGCATTTGTGTATTGTTTCATTGGGTTGGGTTTTTTTAACTCTGCCTTGAGCACTCAATAATCATCACCGTGCTGTGGCTGCCAGAGCATCCTCACACAGCTAGTATTCCTTACTTCTGCTATTCATGTTACCGGCACCCACCTCCCATGGGATCCACGCTGACAGGTTTTCTTTCTGGTAGCTATCACATTTGGAGGCAGTGAGTCTGAAGAGTTGCCCTCCATCCCTGCCTTCTTGTGATTCAAAGTTAGGAGAAGAAAAGATCAGTCATAACCATCCCTTGTGTAGGGAGGCAGAGGGCAGCTACATGGAGAAGTGTGTGGCCCTGACAGATGCTGGCTGCACAAAATTAGGTGTTGAGCAGCGCAGTGAAATCTCTGCTAGCTGCAACAGCTTGGGGGCAAGGGTTTCTGGATTTGCTTTTTGGTTTGCTGGGTAGCTAATCACTTTTGGCTCATATCACAATAAGCCTGAGGCACCCCAGCATCTTTTTGCTGACCTTGAACACAGGTTATGTGAATTTAGACACAGCTTTACTGTAATTGGCAATTATCAGATATTTCTAAGGATTAAAAGTAGGAGCCCATGGATTTGCTGTGGTTTTATGTAACTTTACCAAAACTTCAGGCTCTCTTTTCTCTAGTCTCTCTTTTTTTCTTTATCTTTCCCTATCCCCTTTTTTATTTTCCTCTAGAATTGCATTTCTTAAATCTCTACTGGAGTTGTCAGGGCTGGTTAGAGGAAAGGTTGTGTGCCTGCCTCATGCAATTTCTGTATTGCAAATACAGCTGAAGCTAATGAAAAGAGACCTCTCTAATCATTGTACAGCAGCAAAACAAGGTTATATTTTATGGCTTTGACAGCTACCTGGAAGGTGTCTATCTCCGGAGGACAGGAATTTTTAATCACAAAAGGTTCTGCTTTCTTGTTTTTAAGAAGAATTACTGGACAGAACAGTTACACTGTTGCCGTGCCTGATGCAGTTGTTTAGTGTATGCATTGAGAAAAAACCCTGTATATACATGCATCTAAAATTTCAGATGGAAAGCTCCAGTTTGAGTACTATAACTGGAACAAGATCTGATGCTATGAGAGAGAGGAAAGCAAAACAGCTATGATCTTTATTTGTCCTCCTGGCACACAGTGCAAATGTTGCACTATACACTTACGTAGCAATAAAGGAATAGATTTTTCAGACTTTGCTGTTGGGCAAACTCTGATGGACAAGAATAACACAAATACTTCAAATGTACTGTGTCTTTTGCTCGCTGTCAGTGAGCATTGTATCAATACCATCATAGATAAAACATAGCAGTACTGTCAAAAAGCCTGCCACTGTCATCATGATCTTCAGATTACCCACTACTGTTTTCAGTGTTTCTGATACCAAGTAGACCAATTATTGTGGTGTAAACCAGAAATAAAGTATGACATGTTTATTGACTCTACATATTTTAATTTCAGGTCCTTAGAAGACCACCACAATCATCCTACTGTGGTAATGGGAGATATTCAGTCAGATGAAGAAGATATCATGAATAGTTCTGATGAAGATGATGACACAAATTCTGATTCCAGCAAAGGGGAACCTGATCCTCAAGAAGACAAACAGGTATCTTTTTATCATTATCTTCTGAAGCTATTCCTCACTCTTGCGCTATTTTGTAAGTTGTAACCTGTTGGGTTATTTTAAAATAAAATTTTCATTGAGTCAACATAACTTCATATATTTATTTTCATCATTCTTATTGTTTAGTGGATTTTTTTCCTAAAATTTTAATTTGTGTACATTAATCTTTCATTGTGTTGTGGAGCTGCAGACCTGCCTACCATGGCCGCTATTAGAGCTACATGCACAAATCTATGTTTAGAGATCTTCAGTTTTGAGACTTGTAAATATCTTTAAATGAGGCTGTCTACACCTCACAGATCCTAGAGTGCACAATGTCTCTTGTGCACTGAACATTTAAGATCAACTTTTGATTTGTCAGCCTTGGTGAAGCCCAAGGAAAGGTGCCGGGTGAAGGTTGCAAGGTCTGAGAAGGTCCTTCTGAAAAAAATCCCTCAGAAACTGTAGTTTTGCCTGGATGGTGCTATTGTGGGGGTCTCGACCATGCAGCAAAGGCTGCGTCCCAGTAACCATTTCTGTGCAGACAGCTTTCTTGTATTTGCAGGTTCTGCATAGTAACCTGCCAAATCACTGCTTGGCACATGGGGGACAGGTGACTGAACCGGTGTTTGGTATTTCCTTTTCAGTGGCATGAAACACAAAGGGCTTGACTTGCCTTTCAGCATTTAAGTTCCTTAATTCACTCTTTTGTTGCTGTGGAGGCTATTGGTTTGCGTTCGAGAGACCTATTGTTGGAAGGTTGCAGAGACACCTCTATGGCCCTTAGAGGGGTGGAAGACACACTTGACTGGTGTGGTTGAGGTCTGACCTTCTAGTAGCTTCTGTGAGTGCCAGCTTGGAATGTTTTTCCCTATTTTAACCTTATTCTTCAAGTGAGGAGCAGGAAGACAGTGGTAACTACTCAGAATGAAATTAAGTTCTGGGGGTCCTATCCCTCTCGTTTGGGATGCTCACTTTATTCTCAGTCCTGGATGCTGTGACACCAGCCTGCCATAGACCAGTGCCTCTCCTCAGCACCAGTTCTGCCAGCTGTTTCCTTTGATAGTAGTTATATTTGCTTCCTTTCCTTAAAAATGAATAATAATTAAAAAAAAAAGGCACTGAGACTTTTTAGTGCTGGAAGAGAAGACTTGATGATGATGTGTCAGCCCCAAATGTCATTCAACTAAATCTTCTGAGAAGGATAAATTGGGGGAGGGAAAGGGAGTCGAGGCAAAAGCTTGTTCCTGTGAAACTAAGCAGTACCTGTGTAGAAGCTAACTTACCTTGCGTGCTTCTAGAAATGCCCTCAACCTTTCAGGACGGAGTTTTACAGGAAAGGGTTCCCGTTACAAGGCTTCTCAGGCAGGTTTTACGGAGTCATTCAGGGCTTGCAGTGGAGCATCTGCTCGTCGGCTTGCTTCAGCTGCCTGCGGCACGTGCAGCCAGCAGCTGGGGATTAACAGCCAACTTCCTAACAGGGAGAGCAGCTGCGGAGGAGAATGAAGCAGTCTCTGCATCCATCATCAGCTGGGCTTGTTTTTATTTTTCCTTGCCCCAAGCATGTAGCTGTTTTGGTGCTTTTTATCCATTAGAGAAGCTGCAAGGTTCCTTCTCAATGCCATGCCTGAGAACCCAATTTGTATCCCTTCGGTTCACCCGTTAGAGACTCTCTTAGGCCCAGGATATCTTTGGCTGAACAAATAAACATGGCCTTTTCAGTGCCAGCTGGTATGTGAAAAGTCTTTCAAATGGGGTTGAAAACAGACTGTGATATTTCGTTTTGTAATTGTTTAGTGTTAGCATCCTCTTCTCAAAATACTAATTTTCATCTCATTTGCAAGTGTCACATCTACAGTGATGGCAGGTACCTTGCTCTGCATAATTGAGTTACTTGTGAATTCAGTCTTGTAGGGAGCATGTCAGCTGTGCTTGCTAAAAAGGCATCATGGCCTGAGGATGGGTGTTACAATCTTGCCTGAATCCAATTGACCCTCACTGTATAGATCTCAGTGTTTTTTGGAAATAAGTTTAATTTTAGAAGTAAAATCCCAGCTCTGTGTGAATATATCCATGTAGTATATAAAATAAATAATGTGTTTTTCATATATGTGATGCAGCACCAAATTATTAAATTTCGAAATTAATTTTGATTTAGTAATTCAGCACTGTGTCAATTAAATATAAAAGAAAAAATAATCTAGATATCTTTTTTATTTTGAATATAATAATATTTTCGGTTCCGTTCTTTGATTTCCAGCACTTGAGACTTGTTTATAGGTTCAGAGAAGACCTAAGACCTAAAGCTTCCAGATGAATCTTGCAACACTAGCGCTTATGAACCAAAGGTTCATATATGCAATGCCACCGATATCTGCTTTTCTAGATAAACTGTTCAATGCCTATATTATGCTACCGTACTCAATCCAGCCTCCCCAGGACTTCCATCGCACTTGTTTTGTATATCCTGTGATGTTTCAGAGCTCCTCATCCACGCTCTTTCTTTGCAGCCCATTGAAAGGAAAGCCTGAATATCTAATAGATGTGGTGACAGCTGGCAGCAGAGGAGCATATGGCAAACCATGAGAGCTGTCACAGAGAAAGGTGTTTTATCTGAGGGAAATTGTACATGGGAGTTACACTGTGTATAAAACATATTTGCATCCTGACACCTACTCTCTTTTGCTTTGCTATACCTGTTCCTTCTATCTGATGTTGAACAATAGTGTTGATTTTTTGGAAGTCAAATGTGTGCACATAAAAAACATCTCCACAGTGTTTAGGTAGACAACAAGGCTCACACTTCTGCAGCTTTGTAGTACAGTTGCGACGTTTTTCAGTGACTCTAGTAGATGGTCAGAAGCTGACTTTTCTCTTCAGGGTGATATTTTTCTCTTTTTGTCTTCTTTTTCTGTAAAGAAAACATGTATTTCTTCTAAGATGTTCTTGAAAGCCATTTGAGTTTACTGCAAATATTACTGTTGCTCTATTAATCAGAAAAAAATGGAATAGTAATCAAATATTATCTGCACTACTTTCGCTAACCAATAATTGTCGCTTGCTAGAGCTTCATTTTTTATAGGCTTCAGTGCTTCCTGTAATAATTAAATAGGAAGGCTGGTAGTGTTAGAAAAACTACTCTTAGCTAACATTGGTGCTTCCAGCTACAGATCCTGAAAAGCCAGAAGATTTCAAAGTCAGGAGATTACAAAGCAGTATAAAACATTTTTATTAGGAATAACTATAGAATAATTACATTGAATTTGAGGAAATGCTAGCCTGAAATTATTTTTATGACAGTTTTAGTAGATGCACAGTATAACATATAATTTTATTTGCAGAGTAAGGCATCTGGAAAGAAAACAAAGGTTTACCATATCGCCAAGGAGATCATGAGCTCAGAGAAAGTGTAAGTGTCAATACTAAACTTAACAGCTACTCAGTTGATTTTAATTGGGCAATTAAAATGTAACTATTTGCTTTTTCTTGCTTTTCTGATAGGTTTGTGGATGTGCTAAAGCTCTTACACATTGTAAGTATATAAAAAAAAAAAAACAGCTTCCTCTTCTATTTGTTTGATCTGTTAAAGTTCCATGTTTAGGTTTTATTGTAGTGAATGTAATTTTTTTCTGCTGTGTATACATGTTCAAAATATAAAAGTTAATCTAATTAAGCAGCAGTTTAAAATTTCAGATTTTATATAATGGGTGAATATTTTGGTGGTTCCTTTTGCATCTCCTTAATTAATGTATGCAGTCTTCCAGCTGAGTGGGGGTAGTGCTTGAATGTTGCAAATGGAGTATATACCCATTTATGTTAATCAGCATCATATTAATAAGCAAGCTTGTACCATAGCAACCAAAATAAAATCTTGGGGTAGAATAACTTTTAAAGTAGCAGCGGGAGGCAGGAACAATTTACCTTTAGAAATGAAACACAAAAATACATGTTCTTTAGGTAATCTAACTAATTAGCTCTAACGGTGCATCCATCACCATGGCAGCATATTTTTTGGGCTGCAATTCTTTGACAGATGCTTGCTTTCTGATAACAGCTGTGATTATAGTATGTGCAACGTGCTGTCCACAGCAAGGGTTAAGTATTTAATCCATGTTTATGCAGACCAGTCATCTGTTAAAAATACTGTGTAGAAGGTGATAATAGAAAATTAATGAAGAATTTAGCTTTCTCTAGCTCTGTTTTATGTGTTTTTCTGTCGACTTCTAACTATATGTGTTTGTACCATTTTTGTCACTCTATGAAGTAGAAGCGTAGTGATTTTCTTTTTCTTGGGCAATAGAAGAAGTGGTTTTATTGCAAACAGATGCATTGGTCTATCTCGGTCTCTTGACAAGCATGTTCTGTGAAACTGGGAACAAAGGCTCTTATAGATGGATGTATACAGTCCTGTAATGTGGTGATCTTTCGGGAAACAAAAAACTTACCACACCACTTGCTGATTCCTCTATTGCCTTCCATTTTAGTAATTGATTTTCTTATTCTGTTCAAGCTTGGTTTTTAAAAGCTGGGTCAGGCAGTTGCGGGCAATATATAATTCATATTCAACATGGTTTCTAATGCAGAATTCAAGCTTAAATACTGGTTAAAGGAAGAGAGTTGTCCTCATTAGTATAGACAAGTTTTAAGCTGTATGATTTTTATTTATCCTATTTTTCAGGCATATAACTTAAATTTTAAAGGTATCTTTGCTTTTCAGTGTACCAGTTCTTCCAGTAACATGCACAGTACTGGAAGAAAAGGCTGTTTGTGAGGAAGATGCAGGCAAGCAGAGGAAGAATGTGGCAGAGGAAAAATAGTAGGGAGTTTAGGAAGTTTCTAGGATAAAAATAAGGTTGCGTAAACGTGCATGCTGTAGAATGTGTTTTGCTTTGTTTTAATGGATAACTTGCAACTCTATTCATGTAAGTATGCTTGTTTCTAGCTGCCAAATAAAAATCATTAGAAATGTTTTTTTATTGGCTAGCAATAACAATCAACATGTATTCAGCCTGGTCTAAAAGAGAGGATGCTAGGTTAGGATTTGATGAAGTACTTTGTCCTCAACTTACCCGTTGGCCTGCAGCATAGACCTCGGTGACTGTCCTTGCCAGAGCGGGCACTAGTTTTGAGGCTCTGTGTGTGTGCATTCTTCATGAAATAAAATTGCCATGCCTGAGAGAGGTTGCAGAAACATTTTTTTTTTTTTATTTCTACAGAGTGTTATGCAGAATTTGTGCATGTTCCATCACAGACATTATTAAATCTCTTAAATTACCATAGTAAAGATTTGGCTGGTCAGGGGAGGCTCCATTGCACCTTCTGAACCATCTGTTAGTGGTTCTCCAAAGCGTAAATGTTCAAAATCTAGTGATTAATTCTGTTAGTGATGATCTGAAATTAATAGCATTCTCCTCAATCTGTTTTACCAGTGCCAGTTAATGCAGCTCATGGCTCTTGATACAGCCAGGGAACTGGACTGTTGATGTAAGAAAAAGGTTTTTAAGTTGCTGCTGCTTACAGCATTTGAAGTGTAGTCTGAAGCAGTTGAGAAGTTGGGAATGTGATTGCAAACTGACTACAAGTACCACTGAAAATTTTTTTAGCATTTTTTTCTTTTATATTGACAAAGTCAAGTTAGATGGAGCAACTCTTCCAAGATACCAGGGTGCCAGCCTGTTTGGACACTGTCGCACTTAGTAAGTACACCTGGCTGCTTCTGTTGAAGACAGACTACAGAAGTTCTCTAGAAAATTATAAACACTTGGATACACTTCAGTAGTATGAAATAAACTGTTCATAACAGAGATAAGGGGCTTAACTGACATTGCACACTGATGCTCTCAGACATACTCGGGTGAATGGGGTTGCTTGAGGGAAGAATCAGACATCAGACGCAATCTCAATTTCTTTGTATTTCTGTAACTATCATAATGCTCTTTGAGAGGACAAAATTCCAGTAAAATGCTGTTAGAAACTCCTGAAAACAAAGAGGCTTAAATCAAACCAGCTCATCTGTATGCATCTTTGTGAGATGGTTCATGCATGGCCTCCAGAGGGTAAGCAAGGGTTGAGAAGATGCGAGAAATGCTGTTTCTTCCCTAAGGGCACTTGCGGGGTTGGGGAGGAGGTGGACTGGATGTAAAACCTAAGTGAGATAAGAGAAACAAGCTTGTCACCCTGTCTGAGATGCTCTGTGCCCAAAAAACACCTGGTGTTCCTGGAAAAGAAGTAAGGAGGATTGGTGCCATTTGTACTTCTTTGTTTTGGGATTCTTTGGAAATGGTTTCCTTCCCCCAAGTGAGAAGACCTCCTCAGCAATGCCCTGGTACTTTAAGGGTAAGCTGCCTGGCGTATTTGCCATCATGTCTTTTGTCCTTTTTTCTTCCAAATGTTGTTCTTTTTCCCAAACCCACCACTCTTTTTGTTCTCCCATCCTTTTTTGATTTCATTTTCCCCCTGCTGCTATGGTATGGGCTTCTGGTCCAGCAGAGGAACAAGCTTTTTGGGATGGCTCCTTCCACTGCAGGGCTTAGTGTGTAACTTTTATGCTGTGCGGGCGAAGAAAAGCTTGGGCCTGTGGGCTTTTGCCTGAGCTTTTAGGTCTGCGCATCTGACATAGACCCCTGTTATGTCCTTATTAGGACTCTGAGAGCAAGTAAGATGTTGTCAGGAGGCACCTCTAACTTTTCTACACAAGATGAGCCTTGGAGAAGGCAGATAAGAGGTCAAACATCTTTCTTTTTTCTATTGTGTGTCCTTTCCAGAGACACTTACAAGAGTGAGAAATTCTGGTTTAATATGTTTCCATTTTCAGAAGAAATTGCAAAATTATATATATTTATAAAAGCTTTATATAGACACTTTTATATATCTATAAAAACTTTGACTTTTTATATATAGAGCCAAATATGAAAAATAATTCATAGTAGATTTGGAAAAAGAATGTAATGTGCATATTGAGAAATAAAGTAGCTATGGGTTTTGGAGCAAAGGAAGTCTTGACCTTTGGTCATGGTTTACAGCTGGCCTACTGTTTGGCTGGGAAAAATTCTCTCAACCTCCAACTCCTTTTTCTCCAACTGTAAAACGTCAATATTTGACCAATCTGAGATGAGTATGTTGATAAAGTCTTAGTCTATGAAGTGCTTTTGAATTGCTGATTGAGAGATTTGACAATGAATTGCAGCTGTAGTGATCTTATTAAGGAAGGTAGTGAAATAGTTTTGGTTTGGAAGGAAACATTGTTCTACTACCCAGCCTATTCCTTGAAATAACATTCTGGGAATATGCCATAGTCAAATCATTGATTATTGTAAAAAATTAACTATTTTATATTGTTAATGACTTACAAATGATTTTACTACCTGAGAAAAAAGGTGTGGAACTACTTGGCAGCTTTCCAGAAGCAATCTCATAGGTTTGAAAAATGTCACGATCCACACTTACTCACAGTCTTCATTAACTATCATTCCTATAATTGAACTTAACAGTTTATGGCTAATAGTCTTAACTCTAGTTAAGATTGCCTATTTATATTTTAAATAATGTATTTGTGAAATCTCTGTAGCTGTATTCCTGGCAGTCGTGTTTACAGGTTGTCACATATAGCCGCCTGGATGTTCCCCAGAGCGTGAAACTTCCTCCCCTTCCCTCCTCCCCCCCATAGGATGTGTGTCTGTGTGTTCCTTGAAAAGCGTCCAAGTGCAACCATATTTTTTTCCTTAAATTAAACTGATATTTGAGCTATCTGCAGGTGTATTTTGCTGGGAGTTGTACCTCAGTGGAAGGGATTATGGCTTATTTTTGCTTTGCTGATGGTATGTTCTAGGAGAACAGATCCAAGATGAATATTGGTTGAATCCTTAGGAGTAAAATACGTCACCATGCTTAGGTCATGTAGTTCTTTCTCTTCCAGTTAAATTTACAAGAAGCTTTAATTTCACCCAATTGAAATTATCTTCTTTCAGTTATTAGATACCTGAAGGTGCACTTGACCCAGTCAGCAGCTGAGCAAGGGTTTGGTCTGGTTGGTATTTATTTTGTTTTACAAGTAAACCTTGTTCCTTTGCTCCTTAGACTGCGGCGGGCAGGTCCCTTCCCTGCACGCTGGGAATCCTCCGGTGGAAAGAACTGAGAGGGATTGTGAGTCAGGGCCTTTGCGGAGGGGAAGTGCGTGGGCTGGTCGCAGATGATTCACAACAGAGTCAGAATTATTTCAGATATCATGGCCCTTTGCTTATTTAAGGAAGCTGCATTGAAGGAGAGGTGGGAGGAAACAAAAGCAGCAATGGTGGTATCCTCCTCAGATATTGTTTAAAAGCTGCACAGCTCTAGGGGGAGTGTATACTAATAGAATAAATAAAATTCCCTAAACATTTTCAAGTTGAGAATGTTTTATCAGGCAGTACTTCAGCAACAACATGTACTCAGAAGCCTTTAAAACTGTCTAAACTAGATTTTCATAGTACCCAGTGGGTTGCTGTCTTAGTCTAGAATAAACTAAGACTGTTTCTGGTTTGGAATGAATGTGCTTTCCAGGGATGGTGATGAGTGCTGTCCTCTTAAAGGAGCTGTGTGAGGACAATTGCCTTTGCCTAAGCAATAAAAGTGGTATCAGAAGATTATTATTGGGCCAGAATATAATGTAGAATTAGAAACTAAACCAGCACTTCAGAAAGTGTACAACAGCCTCCCCTCCCTTCTGAAAGGAAAAATTATCCTGGTAAGAAGCTAGGATTATTCAGTATAACTAGCATAATCTTTTGTTTTCTGTCATGCAGCATATGAAACTTTCATCTAGAGTTGCAACTGGTATTTTTCAGTGAAATAAGCCAAAGCATGGCAAGTTTTTGGGTTTTTTGTTTTTTGGGTTGGTTTTTTTGTTGTTGTTGTTTTTTTTTTTTAATGAGCAAGATTGTAGTATTTGAAAGGCTCATTTTCAATTAGAAAAATCTCTCTAAAATTGCTGCATTGCTTCAAACAGAATAATTTCTCAGACAATTCAGGTGATTGCCTTTGAACAGACTGATGAAAGCACCGCTCTTCAGCGGTGTTACATAGTACTGTATTATAAATATGCATGTAATATGAATCTCCTCTTGCAGCTATATATAGATATTAGAGCAATGTATTAACAACAGCAATTCTGTTTTTATTTAACAGTAAATGGATTTAGTTTTAGAAGGAATTAGGTTCTGGTGCATTAAATGACTATTACTGCAATTTCTAATTTTTAGGTCATTCACCTACTTGGACAAAAAGTTGTCCTTGTCTGAATACCTTCCACCCTTTGGAGTGAAATTTCAGGGTTTACTTTTTAAGTTAACATATTTTACATTTGGTAATTAAACTAGACCTATTCTATGTTTTGTCCTTTGGATAAGAAATTACTTTCTCAGAAGGCCAGTACCTTCAAGTGTAAAGACTGTTAACTCTAACCTTGTTACATTTGTTTGACTTTTCCTACCCCTACTCCTCAGGCATGTGCTCTCTGCCTTCAACTCTTAAGTTTATCTCAAGATGAACTTGGCATGACAGTTACTTCACACCCACTGCCAAGTTAAAAATAAATCTTAATATGATTACAGTGACAAATGCATTGTACTGCTTCTGTAGTGCAGACTTGATAATTTAAAAACAAAAGAAAAGAAAAAAGAAAAGAAAAAAGAAAAGAAAAAAAGCATTGAAGTTTAGCTCTGTTGTTGTTTAGCAGGCTGGTTTGCATCATTTGAAAGCTTCATGTTATCTTTCTTCCCTGTGTTTCCTCTCTGCAGGGCTTCCTCAGTTTACTCAGTTGTGGAGGGGGACGCAGGGGGTGATGAAATAAAGTTTTGGTTGCCTGTTTTAATGATAGAGTCTTTCATGGTGTGATCCAAAGCCTGATGAAGCTTATGGACTTTGGATCAAGCTAGTCAAAAACTCAAATCTTTATTTGGAAAACATCCTGCAGACTCTTTGAATGCTGTATCTAGAAGTTAAATAAATACTCTTAACTACAAATGACATTCCTGTCTTATCTAGTGGTGCTTAAACCTGGCTCCCTGCTCTCCTTTTATTGTTTGGTCAGGGAAAAGCCTGGATTGTTGATTATGCTATAGACAAAACTGCTTTTCTTTTCATCGCGCAAGTAGCACGATGTAACATTCGGATAAAATTCTTGTTTCATCCTATGGCAAAGTACATACAGTATATTGTGAGTGCATGTGATGGGGGGGAGGGAGAGAATATTATCATAATATGATGATGCATTTTGCATGAAGCTCTCCAGAATGCCTCATTTGAGCTTTTGCCATTGTAATTCCATGTATCATTTCAGTGTTAAGCAATGCCCTAGGGTCAGGAAAACCCATAAGATGCAGCTGGTAGTTAACCTATGTGCCACTAGTCTGCACAGAGGATGTAAAACAGAACATTTCCATATGAATAACGCCATCTGTTTTTTAACTCCCTTGCATTTAGTTCTCAGCCTTCCCCCATCACAGCCATCGCCCTGTATCTCCTTTCAGTTTCTTGTCATAACTCTGCCCAGTCACAGCCTTGGTGACCCAGAGGGTCACAAAGCAAGAAAGTGTGTCTGGAGCTCATGCTGCCCAGAGCTGATGTAATGATGAGAGAGGGCAGGGGAAAGTTGAGACTTAAGTTTGAGAAGACCCTAAGTAGTGCCAGATGCTGGACTGATGAGATAGCCAGTAAGACCTGTAGTTGTAGACCTGGGGAGGGGGAAAGAAGAGGCTTAATTTTAATTTTTCTTTCTTCCTTTTTTTTTTTTTCCCAACTTGAGGACCCAAAAGACTTTCAAAGGCAGGTGTGGATCCCATGCAGATTTAAAATATAACTCATTGTTGTATTTAGGAACGCATTGTTTGGTCACCTTTTTCAAGCCACCTATAGATTGTGCACGCATTGTCAGGTTTCAGCAGACCACAAACTTAAAAAGAGCTACTATGGATTGTCTTTTTTCTGCTATTGCTCTAATTTGAATTTTCTCTTTTGTCAGTTTAGACAGTGTTATTTGTAAAGTTGAAATGCTAAATTGCTAACCTTTTCTGAAAATTGTGTTTGCAAGTTATTAAGGAAAATACCCCACGTAATGGATGCTAAGTTTCATTAGGGTTACAATCTTGGCCATACTGACTTGTGTGGGGCCAAGATTTTAATTCTGAATACTTTAATGAGAACCAGTAAATCTGACCTCTGTCTGTTGGGAGCTGGTTATAGCATAAAAATGCTTCAAGAAGATCCTTCAAGTGTAGGTGGGGTTTTCCTCCTCCCTGTAAATGTTTTGAAGGTACCAGTGTTGGGTTTGACCATTATTAACATTTGAAATTTCATAGTTCCTATGTGTTGTTTCAATACATTTTTGTTGGATGTTAATTTTCCTGTATATAGAAGAGCTGCTACATATAGTGACTGTGATACTACATTTTAATTCAAGAGACACGCCTTCCAAAAAGGCATTTGTAGATGACTTATGAAAACTAGTGTGATTTTAAAATAAGATATTGAGATTGTATTAGCTGATATAACATGTTTGCTTTTTGACTCAAATCTTAGCAAGGAGATACTCAAGGTTCCCAGTACCTTTGCAGTTAGAAGCTTTTTTTTCCCCTCCCTGAAGTTTCCTTGCATGTAGTACCAGCACATTTCTTAAGGGCGTGTTATAAAAATAATGAACAACTTCTATAGTATGCGTACAGGAGCAAGAAAGTAAAGCTGCAGCGTCAAACCAAAGGGATTAAGGCAGTCCCAGGGGAGTAAGTTGAAGCTGCAGAGAAACATAACCCAGATGGTACCCGCCTTGCCTTCGGTAATAGGGAGCAGCGCCTGGAATGTCTGCAGAGAGAACACCGTTCTCTGTGTTGGTGCTTTGAAGGCTGTTCGCTCATGGGAAGGGGGGTTTCTGTCCTCTTTGTACTCCGGCAGGATTTCCGGGACGCTGTGGCACATGCCTCTAGGCAGCTTGGAAAGCCAGTGATTGAGGACAGAATCCTGAATCAGATCCTGTACTACCTACCTCAGCTGTACGAACTCAACCGGGACCTCCTGAGGGAACTGGAAGAGCGATTATCTCACTGGTGACTATCAATAAAGGGATACCACTCCTTTGATGTTGTTGAAATTTATCTGTGGGGCTTATGTGACTCCATGTGACCACAGTTCAACTCTTGTTTGTGTTTCACATGCCCTCTTAAATGACAGAATTAACTTTGAAAGTACAGGAGATAATTTTCTGTTTAGAGGTACTTTTTTGCCATTTATATGTATCTGGAAAGGTCCAAAAGGCATGTTAATACCTGTTTTTAGCAATCACACTTTTTTATTTAAAATTTCTTTTTTTTTAATTGAAAGTTCTGGTCCGTGCATGGGCATGATAAGTAGTAGAGGAAAAGGAGGCTGTCCTGAAGACAAGTTTGCATTTTAAAGGTAGCTGAGATCTACTAACCAGACACAGCGTTGATTGACAGCCATAATCCCATTGAAGTCCATTGTCAGTTACACTGGTGGGTGGATCTAAACCAGCTGTACAAAGCCTACTGACAAAGGCACTGAGATGCGTAAAGACTGTAATCTCATGCTTGCTATTAAGGGATGGAGACTGCATCTTGAAATTTGAAGATCTGTCTCCTCAGAAATCCAGCTTGTACTAAAGTGTTCAAACAGTTCAAGACCATTTTAAACAGACTGTGTATTAGGTGATTATCAGCTAACACTGACACTGTGTGTCAAGGTGTGCCTGGTAAGGTTTTTCAGAGTAGCTACTGAGATAAATGCCTTTCTGCTGAACTGTAAGCTTTTTGTTCAGAATAGAAACTAGCACATCTTGCTGTGAAAAAGATGGATGTTCTGCTGTAGGGTTAAGATGTACACTCTTTTTAGCTCTTTCTAATTGCTCTGTTTTTTGTTTCTAGGCTCGAACATCAAAGAATTGCTGATATATTTGTTAAAAAGGGTCCCTACTTAAAGATGTATTCAACTTACATCAAAGAATTCGATAAAAATGTTGCACTATTAGATGAACAGTGTAAGAAGAATGCAGGTTTTGCTTCAGTAGTCAAAGACTTCGAGGTACTGTATTTTTTTGTAAGATATCCTATTTCGTGCTTTTCAGCAGCTGTGATGCTCTATAAAGCTTTAGAGACTATACTCCAGTTTGTTTGGATTTTCTTTTTTTTTTTTGCTCTATAAAGCTTTAGAGACTATACTCCAGTTTGTTTTGATTTTTTTTTTTTTTTTTCCTTTTTTTTTTTCCCTACAGTCTTGGCTTGAGACTTGGTAGGAAAAAAGTAAGTTCAGATTTTGTAAAGTAACTAGGGCTTTTGGCTATCACTGTGAGATGTGATAAAGGACCTTAATTTTCAAAAAATATAGCACTTGCTACAAATTATATCAAAGACACATTACCAAAATCTCTAGCTGCTTTGTTTTTAGTTTTGTCTTCTGATTGTACTGTGCACTGATTAATTGTCCTATTTTAACCAGGTTGATTTCTCTACTACATCATAGGGCAGTAGCTTACTCATGGGAAGGGTGTTTCATTTCAGTTGGAAACAAAAAAGACAATTTTCTCATCTGCGTCTTTCTAGAAGTTTCAAACCCAGCACATGCAGCAATCGGTTGAAAGCTGATTCATGGCCCTAAGAGCACTGCCAGATTTTTACATAACTCCCTTAAAACAAATCAGACAAGAGGCACAAGCTCCCGAAGCACACGATCCACACAAACTGTGAATTTACCTCCTATTATATGGGCTTCCCTATGGGTGATCTTTGCTCTGTTTGCTTATAAGTAGTTAGGCTACTTATGGTGGGCAAAGGAAGAGTTTGATGTAGTCAGCAAAGAGGAAGAAGAAAAGAGGCCTGAAACTCAGTGTTTCAGATGCATGTTATTTTCAATGCAAACTCAATATCGTTAACATTTTTTGAAGCATGGATCTTTTAATTCTGCGTTGTCTTTAGAGATGTGAATTAATTAAAACTACTTCAGTGAATGCTGCTGTCTTCTCTGCCTTTCTGCCTGATGGACACTGACAGCAATTACAAAGGAGCATGTTGTCCTTGCCACTGGTGTTCCCTTTGTTTCTGGGAAGCTTCGCCTCTCTTCCTCAGAAGCAAAAGCAAAGCCACCCGTTTTGAATCTACAGAGAGTATGAGTGCTTATCGATGTCTTTTAACTCCTGATTAATTTTGCATTCAATCTGCCACACAAGGAAACACTTGCTCCATGGTGGAGCGTTTAATAATGTGGTAGTAGCACCTTTTAAAGATAAAGCTTATCCAGTGTAATCGCTAGTTGTTTGTAGGCATGATTTCTTTTGCTGGAACCTTTGACTACCACCGAATCACTACTTATTTTGGGTGTTTCTTTCAGATGAGCCCCCGCTGCGCTAGTCTGGCCCTCAAGCACTATCTGCTCAAGCCAGTTCAGAGGATTCCCCAGTACAGGCTCCTGTTGACAGGTACAGTCAAGCTCTTTCGCAGCCTTAAGAAGCCAGTCTTCACACGTCCCAGGAAACTTGTTTTCAGGCGGTTCTATCCATCTGTAAAGCGTGTTTATCTGACTTCAGATATGTGAAGCTTTTTTTTTAAAAACGTGGCATGGGTTTAGAGGCTTTCTTTGTTAATATTGATTGTAATAAGATACTCAAGTGAGGTGCTAAGATTCCGAACGCTGTGGTGCGTTCACTGATGGTACATTCAGTAGTACTTGGAAAACATGAAACCTGTGGTGGGTTTTATTTGTTTCTGTGGTAATAGAAGCCTGTTATTTCCTTAGAGGACTGTAATGCTCCTGTTGTGCTTTGGGATTTGGGCTTTTTTTTGTGTTTTTTTTGTGGGTTTTTTTTTTTTAATGAAGGAGAAAGGTAATATGGAAAATTGGAGCTAGGAGAAGTGACTGAAAGATATTTCTGCAACTGTGAACTTCTGCAAGTAGCTTTTCCATTTCTCCCCCACCCCCCAGGTGTTTTATCTGTAAAATCCATTTTCTTTTAAAGGCAAAACACATGTTTTTAGTGTGCATTAGCAGTAGGTGCTTAAGACTTGTTACAGGGGCATTGTAGGGTGAAGAGCTGGCTTGAGACTAAGAAATCTGGGCTCTATACCCTGCTCTGGCACTGGCATGTTTGGGTGACCTCAAGCTAGTCATCTCCATGATGCTGTGCTTTCTATTCTGTAAAAGGAGAGCAATGATAGAAGCCGCCTTTGTGAAGTATTTTGAGATGTATTTGTTGTAAGAGGGGGATGGCTCCTGTAAGGATTTGGAAATACTTAAGGCATTGTTTTTGAAAGCCATTGCTTCTTGATGAGCAATTTAAAAATAGCTTCTGTTTATGTAGTAACTGCAAAATAAAATGCTCTGTGACCTTTTTTTTTTGGCTCTGTAGCGGCTTGTTGGCATTTCCCCAGCAAGTACTTAGACTAGTGATGCTGTGGGAGATACAGACTTAAGTGTTATGCAGCAGTTACCAAGTTATTAATGTTAACTGTTTTCATTTTAATCATCTCATTAAAGTCACAGGTGTTGAAAAAAGGGTGAAAAGCCCTTATTAAATAGACTACTTTGTAGGGAAAAATCATAGTGACTCTTAATTGATGAAATCAAACCATGAAACGGCATTTGGGGAGTTGCTTTGTATTTTAAAAGGATACTGACTTTGGGCATGGTACGGGCTTGTTATACACTGCAAAATCAGTGGAGCTTTGGATAACTTCAAAGGTTTTAATTAAAAACATTGAACAGAGGATCAGGATGGAGTAAGTGCCTTTGTCGATATACATAGCGAAGCGAGAGATGTCAGGGGTGAATGGCACTGAAACAAAACTCGGATGCTGAAGGGGAATTCCTTGTGACCATTAACTGTTATTGTGGCTGGGACAGCCTGTTTTAGTCCTGAAAAAAACTCTGCTGTGGATGTCCCTAGTCTGCAGACCTTACTGTGGCTGCCCAGCTTTAAATACACCTGCAAATGGGAATGCTATTGACAGGAATGGGATTGCAATGCTGGCTGCTGATTTAGAGAAGTATTTTCTCTTCTTCTATGGGAGCAATGAAAGATGTCAGACTGAGAATTTAATTATGCTGGGGAGTGTTATTTTGGATCTGTTCCATTTTCAGTCTGCTCCATCTATCATGCATTTCTGTTTTTCTTGAGATTCTCACTCTTCCATATCTCTGTGGAACACCTGTCCACTCTGTTTCCCTCCAGCAGCTCTCTGTAATATTGAGCAATCTCTATAGCAACTTGTGCTGGCAAAACCTTTGGAGGACACACGAAACATTTGGATCTGTGGTTGCAGTGGGTGAGATGCAGGGATGCAGCAGCTGCCTGGGCTGAAGGCAGGGGAGATCTGTGGGTGAGGGAGGAGGGGGCAGTGGGTAAAAGCAAGGGAGTGAAAATAATCCAGGAAACGAAGCTGCTCAGTCTGAGTCAGCAGGGATTTCTTCCTATTTAGATGTTCTGTGTCAGTGGGACAGCTTTGTGCTGGTAACCTGCTGCTCCACGGTCACATCACAAGATTGTCGCTGTGCTTTGAAGTGGAGTTACTTTTCTGCTAACAAAAGCAGGAGCAGGTGGACTCGTAAATCAGCCAAGGAGAGGCACAGCTCAGCTGTGTTTCTGGTTAATTATACAGCTTCTCCAGTCCAGCAAGTGAACTTCCGCTCCTCCACATACTGGCCCCGAGCTCTATACAGCAATTATTAGATGAGGTTTGGGGGAGGTTCATTAGAAGCCTCTGGTTTCTGATAGAAAGAAATGAAGAAAAGGTGATTCTCTCCTCCCGAAAACCTCTGATGACTTGAGACTGTACAATATGAACAGGCTCTTCATTGTCGTAGGATAAACCTCTCCCCTTTTTTTTCTCAATACAAGGTTTGCAGAGAGTCTTTTATTATCCTTAACTGGGCTATAGTGAGGAGAGGCTGAAGGGGGTGAAAAATGAGCCTTTGAGCACGCTGCTCCTTTGCAGGTCGGAAACAGAGTTGTCAGGCTTGAGGCCAATTATGTGTTGGGGAACGACTGCTTTGAGTTTAGCTTAATTAAATTATACAACCTGAGACAAAAAGTAGTTAATGAAGCAGAAGAGAATTTTTAGCAGGGGAAGAAGTGATAGTTGCTGCCCCCCAGCAAGAAGGAAGAGAGAATTGCTGGCTGCTGTCAGGTAGAAGCAGGGCAAAAGGAAATTTTTTTCATCACAGAAGCAGTGCTTGCGTGCTTTTGTGTTGATTTTTGTTGTGTTTTGGGGTATCCAGCAGAGTTATGAATTTCAGTCTGCCTTTCTAAAGGTATGCTTAAGGTCTTCCTAGTCTGAACAACTAAAGTACATTTCAAAGGGGAAAATTTTTGGCAAAGGCAGCAGATACCATTCCACCTTAATATTTGAGTTCTGTATTTATTTTATCTAGGAATATTTCTGCTAAATTTTTACTGTAACGCTATTCATGTCTGTGAAATCCTCTTGTCTGCATAGTTTAAGCCAGTTCCTCCAGAAAGTTGTTGCAAGCACAGAATTTCCACTGTGTATTCGCAGAAGAGACTAAAAATAACTGTCCTGATGCTTCTCTGAAGCTGAGTTCTAGGTATGAACTGAGGTCTGCTTACCAGATATACAGAGGGAGTATTAAGATGAAAATTATGTAAGTATTTATCACTTTCAAGATTTTACAGTTGCAGGTTTTATTGACTGCTTCAGTCTTGTTGTGCAAAAATTGCCTTCCTTTTTAAATACAGAATTTTAAATGAATGCAGTTGTGTTAAAATCCCTAATTTTCCTCCTTCTATTCACTGATGGTATGATTTAAAATGCTAGAATATACCCATCAGAAATATTTTTGAGTGATGTAAAGTGTCGTTTTGGGGAACATGTCATAAAGCATGAATATACCAAGTAAATTTTTTTTTTTCACGTGTTGACTCTCTGGATTTAAGTTTCCAGGGCAATTACTTTGGATATTAAATTGGGTGTCTCTATGAGCTAGGGACAGTTTCATAGAGTGCCAGCGGTACATTTGCAGATGAATAAATTATACCTGTCTCACGTCTTGTTCCCAGCCCGTAGAGGTGAGCGTGTGCTTGGCAACTTTAAGAAGCTGATATTTCTGTACAAGCTGTAAGGACTCATTCTTTATAGTGGGAGGTTCTCGCTGGAGTCCTTTGTGCTGGCCCTGATGAAGATCAAGTTGCAGTTGTAAAGCTTTAACTTGTTTGCTTTATGGTGGAATCCCAAGACTCCTCTGCCTGGGCAGTATGGCACAGCTCCGACTTGAGAGAGGACCCGTCAGCAGGCAGGGCAGGAGAGGGCAGCTGGTGTCAGGTGTGGTGACAGGTTCCTCCAGGTTAAACCAAGTTAAAAACAATGCGAATTCTTCTCAGTTCCTTTTGAAATACCTCCTGTTGACTTCTTTTTTTTCTCTCACACCAGCTTCTTACCAGCATAACCCAAGGTGAAGCAAGATGAATTTTGCTTTTAATGGAATATGTGTCCACCTAAATAATATGCTGGAATGTCCAGTAGCTACTATAGCACAAGATTTTGAGGGATGTGAAGGATGCAATATTTATGGAGTGTAGCTGGAGAGGTTTTGGTGCCGTGTCAGACTTGTCTTAAAAGATCACACGTTGACCAGTGCCTGATAATGATCAGACAATACTTCAAGGAGAGCAGAAAGCTGTGTGTGTTCCCGTGGCCCAGCCAGACCTCCCAGCGCTCCCTCCCCACTTCCCTGCAGGAGACCCCAGCAGTTCCTCTTCCTTCACCCCAACCTGCTTTTCATGCTTCTCTCTTGGATCCTCCCTGAGGTCTTTGCCAAAAAATAAAATTTCAGTGCCAAATATTCATCTTCCTGTAGTTCTGTTTTTCTCAAAGCTTTCATGAACTGTGACAAGATTTCTCACTCTTTGTAGCGTTTCTACTGCAGAAACACGTTTCATAATTCCCTTTTATTTTCGCATAAGGAAAAGATTACAATACACTGGGCGGTCTCTAAGGGGCATGTATGAAGCAAGACATCTTATGAAGGCAGGAACAATTGGCTCCTGATCCTTCTTGAGTAGAAGGATGAATTTGGGTAGGGCAAGCATATGGGAGTTGAATTATTTCACTCCTACATGATACTTGTACAACTGCAAAGCTAAAACTGAATGCTTGCTAGATCACATGTGATTACTTTTCACTAGATCTGCCAGAATTGTAATCCTCATTGAAAAGGTAATTACAAATCAGTATTTGTTGATATTATCAATCTAACATCTATATTTCTTTGAAAGTTTCCAATTTGGTTTATTTCCATTTTAAGCAGTTCATAATTGTGGAGAATAGATGATTGACTTTTTACTGAGGATATATATTAATCTTAAACAGAATATTGTACTTTTTGGTGAACTAGACATTAGACCAGGGAATGGACTTGAGTGGGATTTTTCTTGTATAGTCATACATTTCGAGTTAATTTTAGCTAAGTAAAATAGATTTTAAAACTACTGAGACTTTAATGGATTGAGGGTGCCATCTCGTGGCTGAGGAACTAAATTTATAATTGAAAACCAAAAGTGCCTATTTGAACATTGAGGGGGGAGGTATAATACTTTTATTATTGAAAAATATTAATCATAATCAGATCTTCTGTAATGGACCACTTTTTTCTTAGCTCCTATAGACATGTTAGGTGCTCAGACAAATATCTATAATGTTCAAAATTTTCTGCACCAGCTTAAAAGTAAATGATTGCAAATACGTAGTTATTTTTCACTTGCTTGTTTTGTTCTGGAATAATACATACAACACATAATTTGTCTTCGGAGAAGGCCACTGCTTCAATAACCTTCTCTGAGCAAGATGTGATATACTGTCATTATGGAAATGCTAGTTTTCCTTACGTTACTACTTTGACAGATTTAAAAGATTAAGTAGTAGGTCTTTGTGGCATAGATCTGACTGAAAAGCAGATTTCTAGGAAAAAGGTGGTTTTTACTACTTTCTGGGGCTGTTTATTCCTTTAACAAAACTATCTATTATTTTTTTCTTTATACAGATTATTTAAAGAATCTTTTAGAAGAATCTGCAGACTATAGGGATACTAAAGGTAAATGTCTCTTTAAATACATATGATGTTTCTAAATTTCAAATGCATGCAAAATGCTAAGTCCATAATAGAAATGTTTTCTATTTAGTTCTAAGTTTCTCAGCAGAGATACTGAAAGATTGCAAGCTTGTATTTCAAAAATGCGTGGAGCTTACAGTGGTGTCGGCTCACCCTTGAGTTGAAACCAAGAGATAAGAGTGAAGTTCCACAGGCAGCTTAAGTGGATATTTTCGGCACTGCTATTGAAAGAGACGGTCCTTGCATCTGTAGACCTTTCATGATAGGCAATCTGGTCTCCCCCAGCTATGAGCCTTTCTGGGTGCCTCCTCCCTCTTTGTGCCAGGACAAGTGTTGGTGTGGTGGGAGCGAACGAGAACAAGGAGCTGCTCTGGGTTATATTTAATCTGAGGAGTTCTCCAGTTTGATTTGTTGCATGTTGCACAAATACAAGTGACTTCCACAACTTCGCCTGCGTGTAGGGGAAAAGGAGATAAGAGGAAACTGGAAGGAATGGTTGGTGACGGAAGAGAACAGCACTACGTGTTTCATGGCAGTTTGGGATTAAGCTGGTTTAACTCAAGTGTAGCAATGCAGTGCACATTCAGACTATTTCCTTCTTCTATGCGTGGGCCCCAGCAGTACTAAAAATGCTCCTAGTTCATGTTTCCGTTTCCTTTGCATGAGCCCCTGTCACTTATTTCAGTTTCTTTAGTGATGTTTGTGCAAGCCCTACGTTTATGCAATACTAGGTTTGGTTATGGTTAATATTATTGGAAAAAAACGCCCGAACAACACAGTTCTTCCTGATGACCTTCACTTGAATACATTACTCCAGCTAAGTGGTATAAGAAGTGGAATGCTCTTCCCTGCCAAAAACCACTTTGTTTATAGACTTTGACCCTATAGATTATTTTATGTTGTTATTTAGATTTGTTTAGTCTTGGCTGTATAAGTAGCCCCGAGATTCTGGAACTTTCCCTTCAATAACCAGCAAATTTTCTCTAATATTCTTCAATCTCTTGAAGTCAATGAGTAAAATTTTTAGGTTTTAGCAGATATAATAGCTAATAGATTAAGGAAAGCATAACAAAAAATTCAGGTACTCATTCCTGTCTTTGTGAATTGAGCTAAACTTCCCTTTGTTCTCGTTCAAGCAGATGGGAGCTGGCGGGTGTTTTGCCTGGAGCAGCTCCAACAGTTCCTAGTAGGAGACCACCAGCTATTTTTCAGCAGGCTTAGTTGACATCATGACATCTATATCTAAACTTAAATTTTGATCAAATGCTTGATACATTTTATGCCTCTTAACTGTTTGACTCCTGTGCTTGTGTTGCTTTGGTTCATGAAAATCTTGAACAAAAACTCTCCTTGATTTGGGAGGAGCTTTTTGTTCACACCTCAGTTTAGTTTCTTATATGGCTTCATGGACCTTCTGAACCTTTCAGTTCAGAAAGCTGTATCTTTTAACATGCTTTCTTTCTGAATATGAACTCAACCAAAAGGGAAGCATATGCATTCTACAATACTAATATTCTAACTATTATCTGGAAAAAAAACCCCAAGGCATTGGTTTTACCTACTTTGGTAGGCTTCTCTGTGGACTTTTAAGCAAATGTAGTTGTTTTATTTGAAGTGCCTGCCTGCACTTCAATTACTCAGAAAGTGCTAAATGCTTTAGAGATTACATTTTATCAGAGCAGTTGTTCTAGCTTTCAATTAAATGAGTATTTTTTTTTCTACTTAAGTAAATTACAGGTTTTTGGGTAAGATCCTTGGATGGATTCTCTCATATACCCTCACAGTTCAGTAATTTACATAATCCTTTTATGTAACCCCTTTTTGCAGTTACACCTTAATATATTTTACAGTCGAGTTGCTAGTTATTAAATATCAGTACTTAATAAAACCCCTTATCTTTAGTAACTCTTCTCTTACAGAGATTTTTTTGCCTGATACTAAAAGTTTGACATTTAGAAATTCAAACTTTATATTATAGTTATCTTGAGGTGAGCAAAGCTAAAGGCAAAGGAAAGAAATCACAAAGATTTGGATGATTTTTCTAGGTAGTCTTCCATGACTGGCACTGGAGGCAGTTGTGTAAAATGGAAAAAACTTAATCTCTACATAGTCTCAGTTAAAATGTTAACTTTTCTGCTGTAAGTAGAGATACTGAAATTAAAGTAATTGTTTGTGTGGGAAATTGCAATTTAATTTTGCTTGTGGTCTGTTTTGATTAGCTGTAAGAAATCATTAACACTGTTGGTTGAAGCAATGACTTGCTAGGGCACACTTATTAAACCATGTTCCAAAGACTCTGGGATCTATAGGAAGTGCTCCTGGATGCAGTGACTGTACCATCAGGTCCTTGAATCTTGGCGTGATGTAGAAAGGCAATATTGTACCTGTGCTTTACATTGTACCGGTGCTATTTAGTCTGTATAACCAAAGCATCATTTCTTCATCCTTCAGATGCTTTAGCTGTTGTCATTGAAGTTGCAAACCATGCCAATGACATCATGAAGCAAGGAGTAAGTATTTCGACTTATGAAGTTGGTTGAGTAAAGTTTTTTCTTTTTTTTTTTTTTTTTTAATAAAAATGTTATGGATGCAAGGGCAATTACTTACCTTTTGCTCTTTCTCTCTGTAGGATAACTTCCAGAAACTCATGCAGATTCAGTACAGTTTAAATGGACACCATGAGATTGTGCAGCCAGGAAGGGTAGGTCCTCCAGGTGGCATTCAGCAGATTGCAGTAAAAGTGCAGCACCGATGATATGCAAGTGACTGAAGCTGGCGTATACTGAGAAGATAAATGGTCCATCGCTTAATTATTTGGTTTTAACAGTCAAATGAATACTGCCTCTCCATGTATGGGGTTGGTTTTTTTCAGACATTTATCTGATGAAAACTTAGGATTTTTAGAATATGATTCCTTGCCAGATCTTGCAGGCAGATTTTTTTTTTTTTTTTTTTACTTAGGCTTAACCTTGTATTTGTCATGGTTTCAAGTGCAGCGTGGAAAACTGTAATGCAGCCATTCACACTCACTTTCAGAGAAACCTAAGCATGAGAAGCCTTTCTCATAAGGGGAACCTTGAATCCCCAAACTTCTGCAGCACTTCGAGTGTAGTAGTTGTAATAATAATAATGATGATGATGAAAAAAGCTCATTTGTATGGCTTGTGCCCTGAAAAGCTCAAGGTTTTGAATTGCTTGTTTTAATTTGCTAGGTCTTTCTGAAAGAGGGAACACTGATGAAGCTGTCCCGGAAGGTCATGCAGCCACGAATGTTTTTTCTGGTAAGATGCTATGTATCTTACTGTGTGCCTATCACTAGTGTAATTTTAAGTGGTTGAAACATTACACCACAAACATAAGTAACTAATAACTTAAGGTAGTGGGAAAAATGACCAGTTGTTCTGTTCTAGTTGCTCAGTTCTAATTTAGAGAGTTTATCTGTTGCACATACAGTAATTTTAATAGAAAACAATTCCACACTAAAATGTACTGTTTTGAACAATGCTTACTTGAAATTTGAGCACTTTTATAAGAAATTACCTGTAGTAGCGTGAAAATTAAAACAGTAACTCCATCCCACTTAGCCGTACCAGATCATAAAAACTACAAGTCTGCTGCTGTTATTGCACCCTTCTTTCCCTCCTCTCCTTCCCTCTTCCTCCTCTCCTTCCCCGGCACAAGCCCTCCTGCATCCTGAGCGGAGCAGTGGGCTGGAAGTTGAGTGCTGGGTTCTCTTCCTGCCTCCGCTGCTGCTTTGTTTTGAAACTCCTGTGCATCTCTGAAGTTTCTGTTTCCACTTGAACCTTTTGTGTATCTCTTCTATTTAGACAGTAAAGCAACTGTTGTCCGGTGTACTTTGTGGCATTATTTGTCCCCAGTCTTGGCTGAAATCTGTCTTTTAATTACTGTAGTATGAATAAATATTTCCCTGTGTATGTATTCTAAACTTGCAAGTGCCTATCTTAAGCTCTGGAGATGACTTCGTAGCACATAAAGCACTGAGATAACTGCTAAAGATAGGGGTTAAGGTAATAATCTGAAAAAAAAGAGGTGTTATCTCGAGCTGGACTTCCCAAATCAAATGTTGCTAATTTTAGTGTCTCTAGTTTGGATTTTCTTTGGTTTGGGTTTTTTTTTTTGGGGGGGGGGTAGTTGTTTGGGTTTTTTTTTGGTTTTTTTTAGATATAAAAGGTGCAGGCAAGTGTT
>KZ505683.1:1166429-1188756 GCA_002844005.1 Limosa lapponica baueri | reverse complement strand
AAAGCACTGAGATAACTGCTAAAGATAGGGGTTAAGGTAATAATCTGAAAAAAAAGAGGTGTTATCTCGAGCTGGACTTCCCAAATCAAATGTTGATGAATTTCGTCTCTATTTTTTAGATTTTCTTTTTTTTTGGTTTTTTTTTTTGGGGGGGGGGTAGTTGTTTGGGTTTGTTTTGGGTTTTTTTTAGATATAAAAGGTGCAGGCAAGTGTTTATACCTTTAGACACTGAAGCAGTGATTTTTTCATTGACCATGTTGTGAAGATTTAGCAAGGCTCATGAAACATTTGTTATTTTGCAAAGAACTTCATAGCAAAAACTCATGAGACAGTTCAGTTTTCTGGTCTGTTATTTTGTGCAGTAAATGAAGTTTGGATCCATGTGTAGAACAACACAGAAAATTAAAAAAAAAAAATCTTAATAGCTGTTCAGTAAGTGCACTGAATGAAGACCAGTCTGGCAGAACAGGAAATAAACAGTAGATGCCCACATAAATGGGTAAAATTCACATGGTACTTATGGATAAGTTTGTCCATATAATCATAAAATTGCTAATCTTAATTCTGCCATCTCTGAGTTTCTGGAATGTTTTGGCTTGTTTGAATGGTTAATTCTAATAGACTTTTAAAGTAGTTTGTTATACAATATAGCTGTGTACATGAGAAACGTTTTTGTCCTTGACAGACTGTTCTTTGACATCCATGCGCTGTTTACTCATGTGCCAAATGTATATTTACACAAGGAGGATATAAATAGACACCTATTGTTATCTAAATTCATACATGAAAATGTTTTTTGGGTCCTCAGTGGAATAATAGGAAGTAGAAGATGCCTTTCTGGACAGTTGATCTCAGTCCTGTATGAGTTCTGTACTTCCACTAAAATGTATCTGAAATTATCTGTCTCTAAAAGTCATTAGTCATTAAAAAGCATTGCTTCTCTATTACAGTTCAATGATGCCTTGTTGTATACTACTCCAGTTCAGTCAGGGATGTATAAACTCAACAACATGCTGTCGCTGGCTGGAATGAAGGTGAGTCACTTGTTAAAATTAGTCTTTCTCCAAATCTATTTAAACTCAGGCCTTCAAATTTTCAAAGCGCAAATATGTTTGTCATTGGAAAGAAATACTAAAAATGCTTATATTGCAGAAGCATCCTACAGGCTTAACCTTTCTTGCATAATATCATCTGTGGCATTGCTGCCTAGGTTTCCCTAAAAGACTCTGTTGCCACAGGATCACCTCACCTGCGTTTCATCCAGTATTGGCCTGCTCTGAAATAGTATGCCTGCTTATTTTTTGTATTGTATTTTGTTTAGAATGCCTCACTTCTGCCTTGTAGCTGCTCTTTATTACCCACATCCAGAGATTAGGCATCTCTGTCTGATAAGCTTCTGGTGGATCAAAGCTCCATGGCTTGTAGAGATCTGCTAACTGTGAGAGAAGATACAGCTTTTGTTTCTGAGCCTATGTGAAAAGCATCAAAGTTAAGCCCTGAGCCCCTCTGGGTAGTGATAAGGGACACGAACACCATATATTGACACGGTCCCTGACATGACAGTTAGTGGGAACAACGAACTGTTGCCTTGGGAATTGAGTAACTTGTCTCTGGTCCTGTCAGAGAAAAGCACCAAGTCCAGCTGCAGTGCAGATCTGGCGCCCAGGTCCAAGCTTTCACGGGCAGAGCTGCAAAATCTCTTCCGCCAGCAGATGTCTCGTGGTGGCTCAAAACCACTCTTAACTTCTGAACCTCCTTATGTTTGAAACTTGGTAGCTCAGACGGATCAGCAGGGTGATTCAGCCCTTGGGGGTATGGGGCAGGTGCCCACTCTGGAGTAGATTGGTTGGGCTACATCTTGTCCTGAAGCAGCAGCAGTGCCTTTTTTTGCCCAGTTGCAAGAGGTACTTAGAGGGCAATGGGCCTGGGCATGTTGAAGCACAGCAGGAGGTGTCAGACAGCTCTTCATCCCCCTGGATGTCTGCAGTGTTTGTATGGGGCCACAGTGAAATAAAATGGTGGGCTGCGTGTAGTCTTGGTGTAGCTGGGCTCTCTGGACTGGTGTATGATCTCCTACTTTTGAGATTTTGCTTTCCAATGTACCCCCCTCTGCAATAAAAACGTAAGAGATTTTACAGTAAGTAAAACTAAAGCAACTATAAAAGTACCATTTCAGTTTCAGTGTAAAATTTTCTCTCTCGATTGAAGGTTAAAAAGCCAACCCAGGAAGCATATCAGAATGAACTGAACATTGAAAGCGTAGAGAGATCCTTCATTCTTTCAGCAAGGTAAGTCTTACAATTGAATAGTGATTTTTAAACCATGTGATTTCAAACAGGCCACTTAAGCTTTTTATAGCTTATTTTGCACTAATGTAATGAAAAGTTGGCTAGAGTAATTACAGAATAGAGGGAATGACAGATGGGTGTCTGGAAATAAGGCAGGCTTTGTTCTAATTCACTTTTGTTCACATTCAAAATCTGATTTTGCAAATTTAAGTTTATTTTTAAATGGGACAGCAGAAAGGAAGCCTGGTCACATGTAATAAGTTTCAGAGATACCATATGAATTTGTAGTCTCTAGTACAGTTCACCCTGACTTATAAGGAAGACTGCCCACTGTGAAGTGATGGATGGAAGAACAAAGGCTATAGTAAATGTGGCTGATATTTGAACAATTTGGGCTTAAGGCTGCAGCTGGTAGGGATTCTGCTCTCCTCAAGACAGTTAACTGTTAATCAGAGTGAAAAAAACTCTTGCTTGGTTCCTCCTTTTCAGCTTAGCTTCACCTTCAGAAACTTTAAGTAAATTGAAAAATTATCCTCTTGCTGCCTTTCCTTGAGAGGAACAAGAATTAAAATAGTTTCAATTCAATTCACTTTAGGCTTTGCTTTTCAGTATTTTTTTGTTCTTCCAAAGTTGCTGATGTGCTCTGTCAGTGCATTAACAGGACAGGATATGAAGCATGACAATAAATTTTGATATTATTATTGGTAACTAATATAAATTGGAAGAAGTCATCCTGGTCTTTTAGCTAAAATACTAGTGCAAATGAAACAAGAAATGGGTCTCAGTAAACCTGAAATTATGGAAACGGCAGCAATTACTGGAATGGTGTTTGTCTTTACCAGAAAACCATATTCTCCATGTGGCAGCAAAAGGACATGTGGCCACTAAACCAGAGCAGCTCTGGTCTGCCTCAACTGAGATGCCTTTAGCAAAACCTGGTTTTGTGGACTGTTGTTTTTACTGGGTTTGAGTTGCAGTTTTACATGCTCTGACATTTGTGACAGTGGTGATACCAATGAAGAAAGACATGTTTTCTCTTTTGTTTAGCAAAGCTGGGCAAGGGCAGACTGCTTCTTTTTATGTGACCTTGTAAATACCAACATAGGATGTCTGCACAAAGATAGCAGTATCTCTAGCTGAGGGGTAAACCAAGGTTAACCTCGTCAGAGTAGCCAAAGGAAGTAGCTCAATTGTCTGAGCAGTAGTTATTTATAACAACAGACTTGAAAGGAGTATTTTTGTTTTTTCTCAACAAATTTAAATGTTTCTTATGGTTCTTTTGCACACTGGGGGAAAACAAAGATGCTTTTCACAGTTTAGGGTTTGATTCTGCTCCAGTATAGTATGAGAAGGTCTGTGCTGCTGAGGTGCCTCAGTGACTGGGTGTCACACAGATACATGAAGACATTTATGGGATTGCAGTAGGCAATGTGGATTTAGCTCTGCTTGACTTGAAACAGCATTTCACTTTTAATTTGGTTGTGTTAAAAATATTGTAAAAAAAAAATCATTGGAACTTGTGAAAAGATTATCATCTTGAAATACAACCTACCTATTTTCAACAAAACAGGACAGACAGTTCCTTTTTGAGGAACTGCCTAAGTGGTAGATTAAAAGCAGCTCCTGTGAAACACATGCTGGTCCATAGGGGAAAACACCTATGTATAACATTCTCCTCAAATTGGGCAGTTTGTGACATGCTTTTGCCTTGACCTTGAAATTACTGGAATTACCCTCACATTACCAACTATAACTGCTCTGATTTGCTCTTTCTTTTTTAGCGTTGTTGATCTTGCATCTTTGGAGAGCATTCGGCTCTGTTATTTTTATACTTCCTGGAAACTATGTGTGTGCAAGAGCCCTAAGTTACACAACAGTGTGACAGAGAGGGGTTGCTTTTGCTTGGGATGAAGGAGGTGCTCGGGGCCCCAGGTGTGAATGAGGATTTTCAGATTGTTATCTGTCTGTAAGTGAGGCCTGTGTCTGTGGTGGTGTAGGAGGGAAACAAGTGAAAAATTACCAGCCAGAGGTGCTTGCATATATTTTTTTCCAATTAATTATATTGTTCCTATTGGTAAATATCCTGGATGTGAAGAGAATCGTTATCTCGTCAACACAGACCATATCTTCCTTTTGATGATGTCTCATTCTAATAGGTTCCTGGCTCCAATGTGGTAAAAACCTCAATTACAAAACTGTTCAAATTAATCTCACAGATATTGGAGACAAATTTCATTTCTGTGCTTTTTCAAATAATAAGCACTATGTGGACTGCACACTGAAGAAGAGATTCTGAAATGCTCCTGGGGACAGAGCTGAGGAGGGGAGCGATTAAGCTGGTGAAAAATTGCTAGTATTAAAATGTAAACCAGTTAATAACAGAAGTATAGATTAATGCCTAGACAAGAGTCTTTGTCACTTCAGGTTTAGTTTTACTGACTGCATCAGTATTCTGCATTATCTAGTCTGGGTTGAGGTTTCAGTTTCCCTGGGATAACTGTAGGAATGTGTATTGTTTTTCATGGTACAATGCAGCATTGTACTACAAATCTCTTGATCAGAGAAACAAGTTAGCACATCTGCACTGTGCAGAAGCAAAGCTTCAAAACAATAGTTGTGCCAGCCTGACGTGGTCTGAGGCCAGCTGGCCCCGTCCCCCACAATAAAGCTCCCCCTCAAAGAGCTACCCCAGGCAGACAGAGCTGCATCGCCCCCCCCCCCAATATAAGGATGGCTCATGCAAGACTAGCTCAGCTGGGAGAGGTGCCCTAAGGCTCTGATCCTGGAAACAAGATGGGTATACTTCTGTGAGCTGTCCTGGGACCACCGAGCTGCTTACTCCGTTGGGCAGCTGCAACGTGTGCCCCTAGCACACACATTTCTCAGTAATAACAGTTGCTGGGGCTCTGTGCAGTCCATTTAAAGTTTTCTACTGTTTTGTTAGATCTTAAATAAATAAATAATAGTAATTTAATAAAAAAAAATCCAAACTAAGAGAACCCTGCGATTTTAGTGAACAAAATGATTTTTGAAAGGGTGCAACAAATCCTGGAGCTGCAGCGAGGGAAGCGGTAGGGCTGTGCAGCTGGGGGGGAGGGCTGGCAGTGACAGCAGAAAAAACACTGCCTATTTTGCTGCAGCAAACGATTACATCAATTTAGTTGCCGATGGGCACCGCCTTTGCTCTGAAGTTCTGAAGGACTGTAAACAACCCTAAAGGCTAGCGCTAGCAAACCTACCAAGTATGAGCTCCCTGGTGGAATATTAGGGCGTAAACCGTGTAGCTCATTGTGAGAACAGCCCTATATGTGGCAATCCCCTCATGATGCGGGATGCTTAATCTCCAAAAACTGTGCCAATTTTAGATGCTATTATTTAATATAGTTTTAGGAACCTAATTAAATGTAACCAGATTTTGAAAAAGCCAAAGGAATTGATTAGAGTTATGAACGTTACGTAGCTAATGCAGAACAGTTGTTCTTAACAGATGAGTAAGCAAAGGTAAATAAACTGAACAAAATGTTCCATTCGGAGTGTGAGATATTGGAACAGACTAATACATTGCTTTGCCCTTGCTTTTATCTTATTTCCTCTCCTTTTTTTCTGATTTTGTTGCTGTGTGCAACAAAATCTTTCTTTTCCCTTGTGCCCCACAGGCTTCCCTCTGATTCTGTACAGTACTCAGTTTCATCCAGTTCAAAACCCCGGCTCAAAGTATTTTCCTTAAAGATTCAAAGACAATCAAAGCTTCCAAATTCACCTACAAAAGCCATTAGCAATAATTGGTGTTGCACACCTAATTTGTGTAAATCATTGCTTTCCTCTTTGCTAACTTTCCTTTTTATACATTCATCAGGTTCAATTGCTTGGTTTAAAATAAAATAATTTATTCGATACTCTTTAAGAAGTGGAGAATAAAAAAAAGTTGTTAGTAAATACTGGTTTAAATTTTATAAGCCCTTTTTAAGCTGGCATGGCATCTCGAACAAGTGATCTAGCTGTTCCTCTGCCACAAAACTGCTTCTTCCTTCCTCAGAGCACCCTCTGTAGTGCTGCCCAAGTAGTTGTTCAGCTGAGTGATGAGCCCAGTTGGTAAATTGATCCAGAGGAAGGGCAGGTCGATGGCTTGCTTTAATAGGGATTTATTTCCCAGTTCAGCTCACTGCACTTATAGCCCCCTGCATAGCCATGTGCATTCTGGCACAAGGGACGAAATAAGACCTAGTGGCTGAGAGGGAGGCCAGTAGGCTGCCCTTTGTGGCCGCAGCAGCGTGGATTTATATAAGATGAAAGTAGTGGTGGGCCCATGGCCTCAGGAAGAGCTTTTGGCATTGCATGTAATCCAGTAACGCAGCAGGCTCCCCCTGTTCCAGGCGCTCCTGGTTCTCCCTGCTCCCCATTCCATGCCACTTCAGCCTAGCGCTTTCCTTGCACTTGGTTCGTGATCCACCAGCTGTGGGATAAAGAGATATACAGTAAGCTCATCTGTTTATCTCTTTGGATTAGCTGATCCAATGGAAAAAATTTGGAAAAAAAAATAAATTATTTCAATGATCTGGTAGGAGCCAACAGTCAGGAGCACAAGGCTGGGGAAGAGACGGCGTGTTTTTTCTGACAGATGCTCGGGGTTTCACAGGGTTGGTATAACAAACTGCACCCCAGGACAGAAGGAAGTGGGGAAAAAAAGGCTTGCTGAAATTTCAGAGTCCCTCTCAAGAGGGAGGGCCCATGTCTTTGTTCTGGGAACATCATTTACAACAGTGTTACTCAAGCTATTCAAGGGTCCAGGGAGGAGGGGGAAGAAATGACATACAAGCCTCTGAACAATCACAGGGTATTTTGGAAGGAGGAAAGGGAGGCAGGGAGGGAATCCACATTATAACAACAGACACAGAAATCTTTTTAGAAATCAACACAAATAACTTGACGCCTTACGAGCAGTTAAAAAAATAATGCTAGTTTCAGTAGGAACTGGAGATGATCTATAAAACTGAAATTGCAAGAGAGTAAAGTCAATGTGTAATAAAGCTAATGGAATTCTAATTGACTTATAAATTTAAATGTTAAAAATAATAAACTGATTTATTTTTTTACTCCAACAGTTCTGCTACAGAAAGAGATGAGTGGTTAGAAGCTATCTCCAAGTCCATTGAAGAATACACAAAAAAGAGAATCACATTTAATCCCAGCAAAAGTCTTGAAGAGGTATATCACCCCCCTATTGTTGGCTTGTTTCCTTTTTGAATATAAAGTTTCTTTGCAGGGGTTTAGAAAAACAAGAGGCATTCCATGATGAATAATAAAACAGGATGGTAAATGATAAGTGAACAGATGATATAACAGAATTATACTTCATAATGTTATCAACTTCATAAATTTAAAATTATTTTCTTCCAAAAAACCCAAACCAGCTTTCTCAATTCTGTCTGTAGACTTGCAAACAGCAAGATGAAATTAAAAGATTTTAAAATGTAGCAGCTATTGATATAAATAGGCTGGTAAAGCTTCGTAGTCACACAAGTCTTTTTGAAATAATTAAATGCAACTCGGTCTTCAGGCTTGCATTATAATGGTCACTGATGAAATAGTCGATAACATTTTAGACCATGCCAATTTATCAGAGAAGGCTTTCCAACATAGTTAGAGTTAACCTATAATCACTGATAACTATTAATCTTATTTCTCACCACTTGAATGTAATGGTTCTCTGCCTATGTTCTCTCAGGCAGATCCAGAGAAACAGGAGGAAGACAGTCCACTGGGATCAAAGGCTCCGATCTGGATCCCTGATACTAGAGCCACTATGTGTATGATCTGTACAAGTGAATTCACATTGACGTGGAGAAGGCATCACTGCAGGGCGTGTGGAAAGGTTGGGCAATTTTGTGATTACCTTTTCTGTTAGTCATTCAGGTTCCTTGTGTGACAAATAGAGATGGAGCCTGATTGCACTACTACATCAGTTCTAACAGAACACTCTATTATGACACAATTATATGGATTAAAAAAAGCATGTTGGGTTGGGGTTGTTTTGGGGTTTTTTTTTTGAGTAAGGTGTGATGACGCATGTTCAATTTTTTAACCTAGCACATGTTTGCATTTTGGAGTACTATTTATGGTCTCTTCTGCTTCTGCAATTACGTAGTACAAATAAAGAATCTTAGCTGAAATGAGAAAAATACCTTCCTCACTATTTTTTAAGATAAATGATGATTTTGTTTTTAAGTTACTACCAAATTATTTTATATTTAACACATACGAAAGATATATCTAATACGTCTTTATTTTTCTTATTTTAATCAAATGAGAATACAGAATTCAATGCAGCTGAGACATCTGTGTTGTGGAGAAATTATCAAGAGAACACTGACTTTTTTGGTTATTTCTTTAAAAGCTTATGATTTAAACAGTTCAGTAACACAGTAGGCTTACTCTACTTTTCATGGATTGTTAACATTGGCTTATTGACTTGTGTAATTCAGTGATTTTATTCTATTTAAATTTTTATCATTTAAATGAGGAGGAAAGAGCAGCATATTGAACATAATGAAAAGCAAAGACCTTAAACCACTTTCAAATGTAAAATAGTGCCTATTTCAGGTTCTGTTACAGGCTTAACAGTACTGAAGTGAACATCTTTGAGCATTTGGTGATTTACAGGTGCGCATCATGTACAAAAATGCTTTTATCTGTTTCCAGATTGTTTGTCAAGCTTGTTCATCAAATAAACATGGTTTAGACTATATGAAAAACCAGCCAGCAAGAGTATGTGATCATTGCTTCAGGGAGCTACAGAAACAAGGTAAAGAAAATCTGCACAAACTATCCGTCTCGCTTTTGTTGCCCTTATTAACATGGTATGTCTGTGTCTCATCTTTACTGTTGGGTTCGTGTGCCTAATTCTGCTAGTGCCTGAAAAGCAGTAGGCGTTTGAGGTTATAAGAGCCCAAACAAGTCTCTGTGGAGTAAGCTAGGAAGTGAATTTGCAATATGTTGGCTCTTCCTTCCAGAAACATGCATGCATTTCCCTACAATAATGACATATAACTTATGCTGCTTTATTTTTGAGATAACTAGCTCTTTACATTGCTTTGCATTAATCATGGGGTACAAGTACAGATTAAAGTCCTTGCAGCTTATCATGACCTCCCAGTGGGTTCACATATACTTCTATTCTCTGTAACTTGTATGCCTGTAAACTTCATTTTTGCCAGCTAAGCTGCTGAGATAGCTGAAGTTCTGGGGCTCTGTAAATACATAGGTCTTCCTCTTACTGAAGCTGAGTCTCTTCAGCCTGAAGCCTCGGCTCATCTGGAATTCAAGGAGTTGGCATATCTGTACCTCATTTCTGAGGGAAAACTCCTAACCATTGCCCACTGGCAACATGGATTTCAAAGTAAAGCACCCCAGCTACAGCTAGTTTCATTGAAGCGCTTTCAGAGAATGCTAGTAAGCAGGGGTGAAATAGCCTGGTGGTAATAACATTTGCTTAGAGAGAAGGTCCAGGGTCAGTTTCCTTCTCATCCTCAAATCCGTCTCTTTGAAGGAGCTTAACATCGTTATGCAGAAATGAATGTAAAATCCATAGAGGCACCTCCCAGTGAGATGGGAATCCAGTCCCATCTCACAAGACTTGCTCTGAATTTGGACTAGAGTCCAAAGACTCTCGTATAAAATACGCAAACAAGCCCTAAGCAGGGACTGAATCAATTTGCAGCCCTTCCCTCTGGAAGAGGCTCCAGTTTGATACAAGGTCTCTAGGGTATCAAGAAACCTGTGATGCCCCAGTGAAAAAATCAAGCTATGGCTTCCAGCATCCTGGGGGTGACATTTGTCATGGGGGAGTGGAAAGCAGCATCGACAACCCTTAAAGTGGTGGTGGGAGCCTGCAATGATGGGGAAGGTGGATTGTCTGGACCACCTGTAGGTCTCTGTGTTGGGCACTAGAGGCTGCTGTGCTGCAGGCAATTGCGAGTGCTTTTAGCTGGGAAAAGGGCTGCAGAGCAGGTACCGTGCAGCTGGCAATCTGGTTATTCTGCTCTGCTCATTATTTCGGAGCCTTACTATGTTCAGGGACAACTCTAGAAGTAGACTTAAAGAAGCTACTCATTCCAGGCTGGGCTGTAAAATAGTGCTGGGTGTTGCTAGAAAAGGGGGTTTTAAGGGAGTGAAGTGTTACAGAAGTCTTCCAAGGGAGATGAAGGAACTGCCTGTGGCAGTGGAGAAAGACAGCACATTCTCTGGAGATGGAATTCTTCAGAAGTGCGTATGTGATGGCATCAGGCTGAAGAGGAGCCCTAAAGCATCCATAATGGAAAAAAGCTGAGAAGATAACAGATGTAGAGAATCGAAGGACTGAGAGTTGGGCAGCAGAGGTAAAGCACAGACTGGACTGCGGAGGACAGGTCTAAAAATTTGGTGTGATTTTTAAGACTTAATTTTCACCCTGCTTATGCGCAAAGGTAGTGCAACATCAAGAAAACAGACTTTGAAAACAAACAAAATCAATCCGTTTAGTTTTAAATTTGCGTTTTTTTAGTCTGTGATTTGGAGGATTCTAACTCATGGTGTTGATGATAATACTGAAAAGTTAATTCAACACTGAATTTATTGTGATTAGGTGTTACTATTGAAAATTCAGCTGTTTTTAAGAAAACAAAAAACAAAAGTCCAAAATCATTTCCTGTGTTTAGTCATCTGTGACATGAAAGCAATATATTCATCCTATCAATTTTAGATAACCAGTGCACTCCTAAGACCGGATCCCCAATCAACCATAAATCTCCATCAAGTGCCTTGTCCACAGTATTACATAGTATTCCCTCTGGAAGAAAGCAGAAAAAAATCCCTGCAGCCCTCAAAGAAGTAAGTGCTTTATTGGTCAAAAGTAATGCCTTGTTGGTATTATGTCATCGATGTTAACAATGAAAAAAATAATTCCATATTTTAGCCATCTTCTCTAGAATCAGGGACCTGAACTATGAAGCAGTGTCTAAACTGCATAAACACCTCTGAGACTGCGATTCAGAAAGACAGTCAGAATTGTAGTTTCTTTCATGCTTCCCAGTGTTTCAAGGAATTGTGATTTACCTCTGCACCAGCAGTCAGTGAGAAGACTCCTACTCCAACCCAGCTCTTGGCTTATGATTAGGAAAGGTAGAGCTAAACTCTGCCTACCTATACTGGAGGTCTTGGGAATGGGAGGAAGGAATTTTTCTTCTTAGATAGGAATGTGTGGTCTCCAGCTGTATGTGGTCTTCAGCCTCTCTTGTCTTGTTGCACACAATTTAAGTTCCAACCCTTAGTGTCTGCAGAAATCTCTCTTCCAGATCCCAGACCAGGTAGATGGTGGCAGACAAAATTGTTTTTGTTTCAGCCATCTGAGTTAATTAGCAACATTAACTTGAGATCAGGTAAGAATTTGAGTCTTTGCCAGGACAGGGCTCTGGAGATCTGTTTTAAAAAAGCTGTACTGCAAAAACTTGGACAGATGCATAACTCTTGGGTGTTGGGCTTGCTTTCCACTTCAGGTTTCAGCAAATACAGAAGACTCTACAATGAGTGGCTACCTACACAGATCTAAGGGCAGTAAGAAACCATGGAAACACCTATGGTTTGTTATAAAAAATAAGGTGCTATACACATATGCTGCTAGTGAGGTAAGAGCCTACATATTAGAAATCAAATATCCAATGATAACCCTGCATTTGTAATAAAATTGTTTATTTTTATGATCTAGAAACAAGCTATAAAATTAGATCACCTTACAATAATGGATCTGATTGCGATACAGTATTTTGAAAAGGCCCAGTGAGCTTGGTACCATAATATGCTGATACAGCTATGCTGTTTCTGATTCCAGACCTAGCTTTGAGTATCTCTGCACTGCACACCATTGCACAGTTGTAGGTATGTTCTGAGTCAGTTGAATACATGGGAGTCTCTTTAGATGCGTCGCACTGGACTAGTGGCAAAGCCAACATTATAAAAGCATCTTGAAGTGTTTTGTTCTGCAGTTCCGTAAAGTATTTTGAGTGCTTGGAAAATGAGCAAACTAAATCTCTTGGCTTCTCCCCAAACTGTCGTCTTCAGACTTCAGGAGTTATTTAATATAAAGTGCTGCAGTAGAAAATAAGAAATGCATCTTGTCTAATGGCATTTGCTTTTTTATTTAGAATACGTAGTCCTATTGCTGTGTGGAATAATCTCTAACCTATATATATATAAGCTCTGGACATCCCAGTGTGTGCCGAGGATGTAGTTTTATCGCATCTTACAATATTTTGCAACATACATGGATGTATTGTAGCGCTGGAAGATCTTGCGTTTCGCTTTTTTAAATTATATGTTATAGTTTGTTAATAGCTTTCAAGAGCAAAATTTCCAAAACATCTGCTTGAAGGTATTGCTATCCCTCACTTCCTTTCAAAATGTAAGGCCCAACCTATCCTGACCGTGTAAAGAATTACCCTTCTTCACCCCACGCCACCCCCACTGTAGTTATTTCCTGGGTTGTGCTCAGATTTGTTCCTGGGTTTTTCCTGCTGTAGTGCCAGCCTTTATTTTAGCACTTCTGAATTGTGTCCAGAACCTGTGATGTCATTTCCACCACAGCATTGGCAATAATAAAAAAACCCCCTTAATTATGTATGAAACAATTACTTGTGCAAAGATTTGAAAAATATTAGAGCATTGTGTCTCTTCTGGCAGTTGCAAAGGAGACTTTGGCAACTGTAAAGAAAGGCACACTACTAGTCTGTGACAGTCACCTTAAATTTTCTTTTACTTGGCTTTCTCTAAGGTATCAGACTTCCAGAGTAGCTTCAGTTTGCAGCTCGCAATCACAAAATTAATCTTTTTCCTGTTTTCTTTAAACTAAACAATATCTGTCTTTATTTTTCATCTTGATGGGCCTTTGCAGGAGATGTTGTGTAGAGAGTCTCAAGGGAAAGGTCCAGTGTGGCTTTAGCCCCACTCAAGCTACTTATATTAGTTCCAAGTGATACAAAGATTAGTGGTAAAAAGACCACTTATTAGTGGTACAGCGACCTAAGATAGTAAAACAGATTGCTAAGTCTTACTTGACTGTTTTCCAATATGAAGAACTGCTGCTTTCACAGGATACTCTTGTTTCAACGTAGAGGCAATTACCAAAGTCTTCACCTGATGTGTCAGTGTTTAAGTACGTTCTTTGTTTATTTTTTCTGTCCAGAAGCATTGCGGCACCCTGCCTAGTTACAAAACACTGTTTTGGAATTTGCACGGGATGAAAATACAGCATTTTTGGAAGGGAGGAAAAAAAAAAAAAGAAGTGCAATGTATTTACTAATTAAAAGACAAGAGTATAAAAAAAAGGAAGTAATTGAGATGAATGAGGAACAAAAAGGGTTGCGTTTTCAGCCAGGTTTTGAAACTAAGAGAAGGTAAAAAGGTACAGGTTCTCTTGCTACTCTTTCCTAGCCAGCACTTGTGAACACTCAGCAACTTTTTTCACCCCATCCTGTGAATTTTCAGCAGCAGAAAGCAAAAAAGATTCAGCGACCAAAAAGAGCATTTGGAGTGCGACTCCAGTGCTTGAAAACATAGGTTACATGCATAGCTCCTCCTTATAGCGTACTCAGGGCAGCTAATAGCATCCCATACCACTTTTTAAGACATGAAAACTCACTGCTAAGGTTGTTGGAGAGAGCATTGGGCAAGATGGACCTTTAGTCTCTTGCCAGGTGGTAGTTGATCTCTTGATAGAAGTAGTCCCTACCAGGCAGAACGATGAGACCATACAGTGAAAGACAAGGTAGATGTTATCAGGGAAATAAAAAGAGGACCAGCAATGTTGAAGTTTATGAGGTTTTGTTATTTCCTGTCCCCTGATTCATGCATGGAGAGTATGAAAAGCGGCGTTTTATGCATGACTATTTGTAACGTTTGTTGTATAATCTGTTGCAATGGTATGGTGCATGAGTAAAGTCTAAATGCGTTCCTTAGTACGTCTTACAAGCTCTAATTTTCATCTTGTTTGCCTTTTTCCCCGTAAAATAGGATGTGGCAGCATTGGAGAGCCAGCCTTTACTTGGATTCACAGTCAGTGAAGTAAAAGATGAAAACTCAGAGTCTAGAGTGTTCCATTTACTGCACAAAAACACTTTATTTTACATATTCAAAGCAGATGATCCCCATTCAGCTCAAAAGTAAGAAACTATTTGAATTAATGTTACTTTTTTCTAGGAAATGTTTCAGAAGTCATGAATGTTAATATTTACAGATTAAGCATATGTACAAAAGAGGCATATTATGTATGTAAATAAACCTTTTAAATTACTTAAACACAAGGTCCTGCTTTCATTAGGACTTCTAAAATGCTTTGCATAAATCAGCAGACTGTCCTTTGCAAAAGAATGAATGTAGGAGAATGGAAAAGTCCAAGATAAAATAAGAAATCATTAATTTTCCTAGCTCGTTCCTCTACCCCTGTTCTGCTCATGTGAAAATTGAATGTTACCTGTGGAGAAATCCAGAAAATGTGTTTTAAGAGTTAACTACGGATAGTTGTCTCCCTTTTTTTAATTTCCAGATGTAAATTTTAGTTATTTTTAATGGCTATATGGCAGTGACAATAAAGCGAAACCTAAAAAGTAAAGGACAGAAGTTTGAAGTGTGTGTGCAGATGTGCCCAGGTGTGTCATTAATAGGTAGAAAACGTTTGCTATGTAAATTATGGAGTAAGCTAGGAATGAGCATGGAAACAATACATTTAAGTTATCTTGCCTATATGCCTGGCTTATCTGACTGGTTTCACTGCAGTTTTCCCAAGTGAATTCTACATTAATAAAATAGATTTAATGCGCAAGCTAGACCATTATTACTACTTAAGCATTCAAGTGGCTGCAGATATAGTTTTATGCAAATAGGGATATTCTGAAATACAAAGTACCCAAGGCTACCGAAAATTTTGAACAACTGAGAATGTGCTTAATGACATTTCTCTACACACAACATCTGGATGTCTTTTTTTGAGTTTTTGGGAGACTTTTGTCTTGCAGATGCACACAAATGTCTCCTTGTTAATTAAGATAGTATTCTCTTGTTTCCACTGTGCCCTTGTTTGTACTATATAAAACAAAACTAAAAATATCCAAGGCATTCAATAGCTTTGTTTTACCTATTCAGACAATGGCTTATGTCATCAGTAGGAAAACTCGAAATTAGACATACTCTATTTTACTGAGGCTAGGAATAACATTAAGTACCTTAAATTGCAAGCTTTCTCCAAATATTTAATATCCTTAGGAGATTTATGCTGAAATTCCAGAATAAGTGCTGCTTTGATAGCACTAAAAGAAAAAACAAAGAACATGTTATTGGCCTGTTTACGTGAGTGGGCATGTTTTTTTTTCCTGGTAGGGCCAAATAAATAATTGATGTATTTCTGTAAGTACAGTAGTAAATTTTAACAGATGTTTACTTTTTTGATGAGCTTTGAAATTGTCAGTCCAGTACTATGTTCAATGCTTAAGCTGTTTATGAATTTCTTGTATTTGTATTCCATTTTAGTTATTTTTAATGAATGGCAGCGGAAAATACAGTGAGCCCTATAAAGTAAGGGATAGAAGTTTGAGTTGTGTGTGCAGACAGGCACAAACACTTACACGTGCTGAATACGTTCATACCAATGCTTGAATTCAAAGAACATGCACACAGCAAATTAAACACAGGGCAAGGAAGAGGCAACATCTGTCACTAACGTTTAGATACCCTGTGAATACTAAGACAGCTTTGAATTTCCATGATAAAGATAATTTTGCAGTCTTTGTCTCATACAGTTCTTGCAAGATTTTCACTCAGGAAAAAAAAATCATCAGTATGTGGGTCCCTTAACTTTAAATGCAAGTGAGTTGAGCCCTCACTTGGAAGACAGAATTATTCCATTTTTTACTGTATTTGACAGTATAGCATCGCAGTGCTTCAGAAACATTAATTTTTGCAGCATCTTTGAGAAGGTGAGGATGTTTATCACCTTCCTAATCAAGCAGAAACAGAAACCCACAGCTATAGGGGGTAAAAGTATCTGAATATTAACTTTGAATTTCCAGTTTTGAGACACCTTGGATCAGCTGTTTGGGACTTCACACACACACCCTTTACTCACACTTGTATTTTCATGGATATAATGTGCAGGGTTATCTGTTAAATATGTGATTCAGTGGAAACATATATTGTGTGTGTGAATATGAGGAAGTTCTGTCATCATGCACAGGCACTGTTCCACAGCAGCGTGACTGATACTTTTACCAGCAACCTCCTAACAGTGTTTAATTTTCTAATAGGTGGATAGAGGCTTTTCAAGAAGGCACCATCTTATAGCAGTGTCTCCATCGTGTCTGCAAGTGTAAAGAAAAACACCCAAGGATGGTGGTAAAACAGAGTACAGCAGCCATTCAAAGAAACGGAATCTGCTGTCTCTACCTACACAGAATTGTATATTTGACAGAATTAGGAGTTGGTGCATTTTTAGTGTAAGGTAATATTTTTTTAAAGAATTGTTTGTATTTTTGTGTTGATACAAAATGTGTTATTTATTGAATTCCGATGTTTACTTTAATGGTCAGAATTATTTGTGAGGTCTGCAATGAGATCCAAAGTGTGCATGTCTTCAGAATGGCAGGTCGTTGGTCAACAGATTCCTAAAGTTTGTGCTTTTTTTTGTTTTTAAAACCCAGAACAAATCTGTTGCAATTGTACAGTTCCTCATGATTTGTGTATAGGTCCTGAGTTGCCGATGCGCACTTTGCAGTTTACCGAGAACAGATCAGAATAGGAATTTCAAAGGTTTTGGATCTTTGTTGACTATGTAAACTCCTTTATGAGAAGTTGTATAATATTGCTGCTCCTTTCCTTGAATGGCAGTTGAGATCTTGCATTAAATCAATACAACAAATTCTCTATCACTGAAGCTATTGCAAAGTACAGTTCAATTATTAAAAAAAGAGAAAAGGGAAAAATATTTTAAAACAGACGTTGCAATTACAGAGATAAGGCACTAGAGCTTCTACAGTACTACAAATGCCAAAGAGACTAAATGACTTATCTTCAAACAATTGCAGGACATATTTTCTTTTATGTTTCCAGTAGTAATTTAAAGCAGAGTAAAAATTACATTTTTGATATACAGGGAAAAGACGAAATACCTTATTTGTTTCAAAACTTTGTGTCAAATCAGTTCTGTATGCAATATGAAACACTGTATAAACTATTGTTCAAAGAACGTTAAACAAATATATGCACCCTGCTCTCCCAAAATTTTAAACTATTGTATATTTAAATATTATGTTTGAACTGGAATTGCCGTACCAAGAAAACCCAGCATTTTTAGTGCAGTTGGCATTGAAATGTATACCATTCTTTGAAATACCTTTAGTTTACACTGTGGTTTGTTCTGTTCGACACTTTAAAACACAATTCAGTTTTAGGTGTTTAAAGTTTTTTTTCTTTAAGCAAATTGTCAGTATACCTCAATAGGAAATACTTACTGATGATTCTGGTGCATTTATTCTATTTAACTTTTGAAGATTTTTTTAACACTGTAATAGCATAAATGGAACTAGAACTATGAAAAACACATGAAAGGAAGCCATTTTTATGTCAAATGCAATGTGTATGTAGCCAGTTAATTTTACTGTCTGAAACACTTCTCAGTAGTCCTCTGAATAAAGCTAGTTGTGGTAAGAGAATTAAGAGCAAATCACTTTTAATTAATAGTTTGAATCCACATTAACAGCTAGTCTGTGGCCTTACAAAGGAAAGAGAATAGATGGTAGAATAGTTAGTAGTCATCACAGAAAGGCCAAGAATGAACATGCAACCCAAAATTCTCTTATTCCCTCACATATCTCAAGATCAGGTCTAAGACACTAACATAGCTCTGAAGAAGCTTGATTTTCCAAAGCTTCTTTTAAGTTAGTAGCGGGCTTGGAAGCCTAATGCTTAATATTAAGTATACAAGTAATTTCTTTCTGAATCAGGGACTTAAAGCAGTAGATCTGGCTTCCTTCATGAATGCCAGAGATTTGACCAGATAGTGTTTGAAGTTCAGTGGGAGTCTTATCAAAGCTTTTATTCTCTTTTGTTTTAATACAAATGTGCTAAATTAATCTATTTCTCTTGTTATATATAAAGGGCTTTTACTTAATTTTCAAAACCAGCTGTTGACTGAAGCCACGTAAGCTATTAGCATGTCTCTTCAGGGTGATTTCTGACATGGTTTTTACTGTATCCAAAACAACACTGATACCAATGTAACATAGATGTAATGTGGCTCTTCCAGTTGATATCATCAAAGAGAAGAGCTTCTTAATATTTTTATAGGGACCGTACACCAACTAAGATGGAAAGCCATGAACCAGAAAATTAATCAGAAATTTGGCTAGGAGCAAGCTAATTTAATTTCAATTTATGGTTTGGTATTGATCTCCCTGCTGCAAAACAGCAATAAAAGTGAAATACACACTGAATAAGGTGCCCAAGTTCTGCCTCATATGTGGCATCAAACTACCTCTCAAGGATTTGGTGCAGAGTGAGAAAATAGTTGAAAGTGTTCTGTGAAACTCAGAGGACTTCTTCCAGAAGCAGCTGATCAATCAAAAAATTCTTTCTGTGACAGAAGTAGATTGGAACAGAGCCTTAAAAACAATAGTACACATATTGCAGTCTAATTCTGTGTGAAATAAACTGTCTTTTTAAACATGTTTGGATATTTCTTTTCCTCTCTCTCCAGCACTAGTGCTTTGTGTCATATGAAGAACCCACAACGTAGGTGTTTTCATAACAATTTCAGATGGTTGCTTTTCAAACTTACCCTATTTCTCCAGTTCACCTCTCATTTTGATTCATTACCATCAAAAGTAAAGTATTCACTTCTTGATTTGGCTAAATACTAAAACAAGACCAGAAGTTTTTAAACACCTGGCTACCTCTTCTTACAAGAATCTATACTTAATAAATAATTTAAGATTGGTTAGTAGAATGTGAGACAAATATTAGCATTGAGTATTAGTTCTAGCATCTTTAATCTTGGAGAAATTAAGCATTCTAGGATCATGAATTCTCTTTAAACTAGTTTTGTGCCCAAAGGACTTAAAACAAATGGATAGCTGAGCAGCTATGGAACACATTTTACTAAATATTTTCTCTGTGTGGAAACTTGATTACTCAATTATGCGTATTACATCATAACATGAAGAGATGTTTGGAAAGACACATTCAATGCATTTGTGTGCCGTAACTGCTGCCCCTGTATTTACCATCCAAATAGGCTTTTATTTGGAGCAGTCCTATATTCTACTGTCAAAATGAAAAGACCAGAATCTTTATTTTGTAAATGAAAACAGTTTAAATTGTTGTAAATATTCCTGTGGATATGTACCATTTTTGTATAAATAAATTCACACTAGTTGAGTCTGCATTGTTCTTTTTTAAGATTTTCAGAGTTTTATGTATTATGTAATTTGTGTATTCATTGATTTTCAAATGGCAGAATCTGCTGCCATTATCCTGCACATCAGTCTTGCTTTAAAATTCCTACTATGTTTTGCCCTAATGAACAGAAAAAGGCCAGAAAAGGTAGGCTGTGTGCTCAGACTGACACAGCTGCTGGATCTGACCACCTGAAACATTAATTTTAAGTGAATTATCTCACTCATGTCAGCCAAGATGCCACGCACTCTCACTACCAAAACTGGTATTTTTTCTACAGAATTAATTTCCATCTTTCTGCCCTCCTGTCTTTCCTTAGCTGCCTCTTGCTGTCTAGTTCTTTGCTCTCTGTTCCCTCTTCCCCAGCCCCGCAAACTAAAAGCCCTTGCTTTCACGAGTTCTTGATGTTTGTTTCCAGTAAAGCCCTTCCACAACCGGGTGCAGAGCCTGTGCTGGAACGCGGTTTGCAGACAAAACGTGACAATCCAAAAAATTGCTCCTGAGCAAGTGTCACCTGTAGGACAGTTTTATCTCCTGAATCCACCTCCCAGCCCTGGGACACGATGGCTCTTCCGAGTTCATTCATCAGCCCAGGAATGAACCGGGCTCCCTGTGCCAATATGCTATAATGCAGTGTGATCTACAGACCCAGGAGAAGAAACTGTAGCTGCAGCAAGAGCTGGCTAGGAGACATTAACCCATCGAGAAAGCAAGTCATTAATGCAATATTCTTGAACATTTATCAGTGGAGATAAGACAGTTCTGGAACACAGGATACAGGATGAGAGGGCTATTCACTCAGTCTCCCAGATAATAGACATACTCATGGCAAAGCAAGCATCCTAAGACACCATCATTCTAAAGAACATCTATGTGAAGGTCAAATGAAAGGTATTACGTTATTATTAAATCCTTTTGCAAAATCCAGTTCTATTAAAGTATGCCTGAATCACAGTTTCTGTTGCCGTTAAGTATTTTAGCAGGGCCTGTAAGGGAGAGATTTGTCTGTCAGGTTAGTTATGCTACCTCCCTGTACTTCTCTGACAGATGTTTGAAAGCAGTTTTTTGATAACTTGCAGTAACAGCATAAAGGTTTTTGCTTCTCTGCATGTTTTTGGTAGGGATGTGTCTCTTGTAATCCCAGCTGACACAGCTACATGGATGTGCCTTTGTAATACAGATCAAGTATGAATTGGGTCACTTGCTAAGAAAAAAAAATACAAAATATGTTTTATTGGTTACAGTGACATTTCTGTTCTATTGAGAATATCAGAATACTTGTCTGAAATAAGCTTTGGTGCAAATTCCTTGGCATTTGTTAAATTAAACTGCAATAAGCTGCATTTATAAAGTGGATGTGCAGCTCAGGCTAGTTTGGGAAGTGACAAGTACTGTAAATTGGGAGTGCTGTAACATTTCACACTTTCAGAAAATAACAAGTTAATTGCTCCCATTTAAATTTTTTTCATAAGGTTCATTTGCATTTGGCTTTGGGAATGCGTTGCATCAAAAAGCAAAATACGATGCTTGCAAGTACTGACTGAACTAGTCATCTTGAGCTAGGGTAGCTCCATGCAAGTGCAGCTGTGGGACTGGGGGTGGGAAGGAAAGCAGTAAAGGAATTGGCAAGATAAGAGCGTGACTGGTTTTATTAATGTTAACACATAAATTGTTTGTATTCTTTGGGGTTTTTTCCTATCTCTGCTTCTCAGATGTTGATGCTTATGTCATCTGATTCAGCAGAAATTCCATAAAATGGTCTAAACGAATTTCAGATAATGAAATCGTGCATACAGGCCCAGCGGCCTAAATGATCTTGGAAGTTCATGATGATCTTCAACCACAGCTACACAATCAAGGTCACTAAAGTAATTATCATAAACTCATTAGCTAGCACATCTTTGGTCCAAACGAACATCCAGCCACAGCCAGAACAGCACTAGGTTGTTCTTTTGGCACTTTTTTCGAAAATCCTACTGCAGCCGGGAGCGCGCTCAGCAGCAGCCAGGCTCCCCGTGTCCTTTCCAAACCCTGTTGGGAGCAGTGCTGACATCTAAGGAGGTAATTTGCTGCTGCTGCTGCCGCCCTGCCGCAGGAAGACAGCTCTTTCCAGCCAGCAGCGCTGAACTCCTGCAGTAACCGGGGGTGACTCACAGCAGGGTGAAGCGGTTTATGTCTTCATCATGTGGCACGTTCCAAACCCAGCCTGCCAGCCTCACCTATGTATTCACCTCAGTGGGAAGGCCCCACCCAGCTTCCCACGGCCAAACGCAACGGCTTTGCCCCTGTGGTGTTGAAAACCGACAGGCTCCACGCTCCTTGGCGGGGAACCGCCGTGGGGGCTCGCGAGGCTCCCGTTCTCCCCTCGATGGGCCCGGCGACAACGACTCCGGGCCGAGCCACGCTTCCCCACCTGTGGGGGAGCCTCGCCTCAGCCGCCCCCTCCCGAGGAGCGACGGCCCGCGGCCACCTGCCCAAGGCACCTCAGCTCTCGGCCCTCCCCGCCGCTGCCTATGCCCGGCGGCGCCAGCGCGGACAAAGAGCCGGCCTCGTTCGCCCCGGGCACTGTC
>KZ505683.1:1146589-1162239 GCA_002844005.1 Limosa lapponica baueri | reverse complement strand
CCCCCAAAAAAAAAAACCACCCAAAAACCAGGGAAGAGGCAGGTGATGATATTTGTAAAGGGATATTTTTATCTGAAACAGTGTCAGTGCTGATTTATGGGAAGGATGTGTGTGAAACTCATGGGTGTTTTTCTGAAGGCAGTTTCTCTGGATATGAACATGTGTGCGTTGTAAGGGGAGAGTTATTAGCAGTACTTTTGAATAGGTTGGAAGGTCCTTTCCATAGCGTATCTTCGTGTATCAGCTGTCTTGTCTGTGACTGTAGTTTGGTGAATGCTCTGAGCAGTCACGTCACACCACACTGAAATGGGCAATTTGGTGTTATACATAAGATGGTGTAACAATACGGGCTTTTTCCAAAAGAGGTGGTCTTACTTCTGTTTCTACCTGTTTTTCTTGTTACATATAGCTATAGTTAGTTGCAGGGTGAATAAATTAAGAAGATGAGCTTACCTTTCAGCTATACAACCATGAGGTCAAATGCAGAGGGGGACAAAGCTGTCAGACAGGAGTGGGGCTACCCCTCTTTGTGAAATGCTGTAATTATACCACAGAGGATGTAATGCCTATCTTTGGAAAGAAGGGTTTGCACGTGCTACGCTGAGTTAGCGTAATCATTGTGTGCCAGGTAGGAGAAAGGGCCTGGCTGAACCTAATCCAGCGAAGGGGGAAGTCTTCAGTCAGATGAGCTTCACAGTCTGGTTACTTTTGCAGCTTCAGTTCTGGTACAGGGAACCAATTTGGTGTTTTGTTTTTTTTTTTTTTTCTTCCATTACCAATGTAGGATTTTGCAAGCTTCAGATGGAGATACAGGCTATGGCTGACATCACCCAGGGCAGCTTGACCCCTTTAAATGACTGTCTCCTCACCTAGCTCTGGCATGTAGCCAGGGCTTATGTGAGTGGGCTCAGCTTGCAGAGGCCCTCCCATGCCTTTCCTCCTCCTTCCTTTCCCCCCTTGTTTGTGGGGCTGGTGAGCTGAATCAGCTCTGTAGCTGTTCAGGCAGATTCTAGGGATGACATGATAAAAGCAACAGGAGCCCAGGGCTAAAAGTGGGGCTATCCCTTTGGTGGCCCAAACTCTAAGAATGACTCTGCAGTCTCCTGAAAATTTATCCTAGCAATTCTGTTTTCTCACCTCTCCTCCCACTGTAGCACTCACTTACATGAAAAAGCAATGAGAGCAATGATTCTAAATTAATTGTACAGGCATGCCTGCAAATGCATCTTTCTCTATTGCTCTGTGCCTTCTAATTATTCCCTTATGCTTTTACAGGCATCTCATCTTCCCTTGCTTCCCTGCAGGTTTAGCTGCTTCAGCTTCCTGTGGTTATCTGTCTCTTACATATGTACTCTCTAAATCTTGATGTCATGCAAGTTTAATAAACAGTATCTGTGTGTCAAGAGTCACATAAATATTCCTTAGCTCATTGATAAAGAGAACATTACTCCTTTAAGTCTGCCAACTGTTCTACCATCTTGAGCAATATGGTTTATAGAATGATAATCCAAGAATAGCTCATTTAGCTTCCCGTGTTTGTTGAGGTTTTCTTGTATGAAGCACTGAGCAGAGTGGTGTCATTTGTTTCACAAATGTGTTTGGATTCCTTGGCTTAATTTGCTATCTATAAAACATTGCAGAATACTGTTCTGAAGTGTTAAGAAATCTTAGTGCTTAAAACAAGTAACAGAACCCACTAACTCTGACACTTTTAATCATAGAGGGATTAAGTGCTTTCTGTTTTATGTGTAGGTATTTATTAAACAGGTTTGGCATAGGTTATGCTGAATTCTTAATTAGTACATGATGAGTTTGGGAATGGAAATGAGGACTCGTTTCCATTTGTAGGTACAGAGCAGCTATGTAAGCCCAGTGTGATGACCTGAGCTAAAATAGCATATCCTTAGTTCATTTTCTGAGATCTGTTAAAATCATTTACTACTGAAGCAGTATGACTATAGAGAGAGATTGAAACAGTTTCTTCTAAGAGGGAATACTTTTCCAGTTAGCTTTTTATTATATTAATCTTTTGAGCTTTCCTAAAAAGTCATGCTGATTTTCCTGTATTTCTCCTGACTGTGATACAAGAACAGAAAGTAAGGTTCACAGTAACTTCTGCAGTCATAACTAGTTGATGTGCTTGTACCTCAGAAGTATCTAGAAAGTTGTTACTCCATTAGTTTCAATATGCATCTCATTTTGTACAGGTGGACTTAATCTAAGAAAGATCCCTGTATTAACATACTTTGATACATGTACATTGACATTATCAGAATCATTATGCATTCCATACATGGTCAAACTGGTTTGACACTGCTAGCAGGGTAAGTTAAATTATACAAATTTCTCAAGCTTTGTTTTTGCACCAATAAAACTACCCTGGCCAGGGTGTAGTTTTTTTAAACTTTTTAAAAAAGTAAACTGGAGATCTCTGGGGTGGACAGAATTTTCTCATGTTGTGTCTTCATACCAATGCGGTTTGTTCTTACTCATTTAAAGGGTCTTAAATCAAAATCAGGGTACTTGGTAGTGCGGCAGCTATACCAACAGTGCAATGCTATAGAACAAGAGATATTACCATTTTTATCAGATGGAGAGTCCAAACATAAAGAAATAGTCTTCCTGCTACTGTTTTTAGTGTCCTTAGTCTACACTGGTATAATATTTTGAAATACTATTAGTAGGACAATAAAGTTGTATAACTTTTGTCTCTGGAGAAGGGTACAAGTTAAACATTTATGTCTTCTGGGTATAACTATACTAATGGAGTGGTTAGTGCTTCTCATTACTAACCCTCAAATCTTCTGGCTGTTCTTGTGGGAATGTTTCCTCACCCATTTCAGTTGAAGTAAGCCAAAACCAATTTTAGAAGTAAGTTATGTTGACTAAAACACTGAAAAAACTCTGGCACATAAAAACTGCGGAAGAAGTAAAGAAGAGTGGTTGAATTAGTGCAAGCTATTAAATGTTTTCCACTGAGACAGTGGCTCACGGAGTGCTTATCTAAATACATTGCTAAGTAGTGATGGAAAACCATTTGCAATGATGTCATGTTCAACACCACCAAGTTCGGGCTGACACTGATGATAGCAATGTATTTAAAAATAACTCTGACTTCTCCTGCCAAGAAGACTTACTAACTCATTTGCTAGGGACATAAACTAACAGTATTTACATACAGAAAGAGATTCTGGTTGCATTTCATTTGAGTCTGAAGACTGAGGAGAGATACAGTAAATGCATTGTAAGTAATACAGTGGAAGTCCGATGCCTGTCTTTTGTCAAAATGCCTGCTTTTAGATGCTTCTTCTAATAAATTGGGTTGGGGGATTAAGATTTTGAGAAGAGATGGATATATAATTCTGCCTCTCGATGAGTTAGTTTCTTTTTCAAAGGTTTTTGAAAGAGCTTCATTTTTCCTATTTAATTATGTAGGAAGGAATACTGTCAAGCACTTGAGAAATAACTTTGAAAACAAATGCAGTGATTATACTTGTAAAGCAGGTCTAATCGTTATAGATACAGATGCTAATATTTGTGTTACTGTGTACTTACAGTAACAGAAGAGGAGCCTTAGTGTGTTGGGTGTCTTCAAAGAAAGTGATTTTCCTCTGGCCCCAGAAATTTACCACTAATGAGAAAATACACAAATGGATCATCACAGACTGAGGGAATACAAGGGTACAAAAGCAGAATATAGGACAGTTGGAGAGGCAGTGATGTAATCACGTTGACAGTCTAAATGCCGTCAGTTTCGACATTGTTGTCAGCAGCACATCTCTGACAAATTGAAGGAAAGTTATGTATTTGTTTTGTAGAGTTTTAGAAAGGCTGTTTCCAATCCTAATGGCTAAAGTTGTAGAAGGAAGTAAGAGCTTAAGCAGTGAACAGTATTGTTAGCTTACATGGTCATGGGACAAAGCATTTCTTATAATTTTCATTTTTCAGAACCTTAATGGTAAAAGTGAAGGCAAGGATCTTAAGTGTGATGTGAAAACGGGAAACCAGTAAAGTAATTAAGTAATAATTGCTATAAGCAGCTATAGAATCGCTGGTTGAAACAGGGAGTGAAGAAAAGCAGTTTTTGCAAGAGTATTCAAAGGGAGATATGAATGAGGCAAAGCTTAATTGGGCACTGGTTGCAAACAACTTAGTGCTTGATGTATTGGCAGGAGCCTTGTCCCTCCTCCTTCCCTGTCTTGGAGTAGTAACATAACTGTAATATTATTACAGTTCTTTTAATTGTGGGACATTGTAAAGAAAATACAAAAATATGTGCTGTTTTTTTCATGTTGGTCTGGTCTCTTTTAGAATTCCAGCTCTTATCCTTTCATTGTTTTAGATAACTTTAGAAAGGAAATATTAATGTGATTAGCAGTCTTTAATGAGCATCTGGATAAAGTTTAGTTTATCTTGATTTGTCTCTTTCGCTTTGAAAGAACAACAAAGCATTCCCAAGGAAGAAACCATCAATTATATTTGATTCAATCTACTTCTTTGCTATACTAGCAATAAAAACCATTTCTGATATGTTGCCTGTTGTATGCTTTGTAGGTGTGCAGCATGTGTGTAGCATGGTTTGGACAAATGTGGAAAAAAATTTTCTGAAATCAGGTAATTCATATTAGGTGAGAACACCTTGAAGATTACGTTCAGTTATTGAAGATCAAAACTCAGACTGTGATGACAGTTACTTAAATCTTTTTCCTTACTGCGAAATGAAGGGTTTTTTTCTAAAGTGTTTAAGGAATATTTCCCAACTTCAGATAGCACCAAGTTTAGAATATATTAAACATTTTGCATGAAACAGTTCAGCTTTTGGAAACGTTGGCTGGAGTAACTCAGGAAAAGAAGCTTTTTAAAAGATGAAAAATGTGCTAAACTTGTAAGTTTACAAAATAGAATAAAAAACACCCAAAGCACTTTTCCCACTTAATTCTTTGCAGGGATCTCTAAAGAGTGATTAAGCATTCCTGATGTGAAGTCTAACATAGATACCTTAGCTAAGCAAAAGGTCAACTATGAAACATTTTACATCTGTCCCAAAGTTAGCTTAGAAGTTGTTGATAGTGAGTTCTCCTTGACTTGTCCAGCCCCCTCGTCTCCAGTGTCAAGTACAGCCAAACAGGTAGCCAACCTTGCTGCTTCCCACCACTGGACATGGTGCTTGTCTGTCTCCACAGTGACGTGTGTCAGGCAGCTGGATGGGCCAGAAACAGAGGGTACAGTTCCATGGTGCGGTTAAACTGAATTACCAGTTCCCCACCACCAAAGATGGAAAGGGAGGTTTGCCTCCCCCTTCATCTTCCTTTTTTTCCTCTCTCCCTTGACTTCTAACAACACGTTCTCCCCTTTGTCTGTGGTGGAATGAATCTGACTGTGAAGTAAATTATTAGTTCAGTGTGCTCGCCTAGCAGATATTTGGTGCGTTTCTGCTAGGTTAGTTTTCTGTCTTTTTAGTGAGTTGAATTTTCCTAGTGTGTGGTCAACACCACCACAGATTGGTCAGGGTCAGCAGGATCTCCTCCCCAGGGGTGAACTGTAATTCTGTTCAAACTGCCTTTGAAACTATGCCCTGACTCTACAAATAAGAAAGAGGTTTCTGCCAGATGCGTTCCTTGAACTGACTCCTCAGGGCATTATGTGTGTATCAATGCCAGCACAAGAAGAGATGAAATAATAAAGTGAAAATGGGGAATGGGATAGGAATGCCTGTTTCAGCAGTTGAGCTGCAGTGTGAAATGTTGCCTGAAAGTTTATCATTTAAACATTGAAGTTGGTGAGGTTTTTTTCATCAGTATACATGCTCTTCAGAGCAAAGTCACGTGGTTTATTGGAGGTGATTTAGGTTAAGGCATTTCATTCTGGAATACTATTGTTATAAATACTGCGTTTGTCAGTTAGTGCCCTTGTGTTTAGAGACCACTGGGTTAAATAAAACAACAGCAAGCAAAAGAACCTACTACTGAATGTTTATGCAACTTGAAATTTCAAGTGTCTAAATATAAAACATCATGTAATTGATCTGTAAATTCTTGTTAATAATACTCTAATTTAACATTATTAAAAAAAAAAAAGAGAAAACATAAAGGAATAATCCTGTAAAATGTTGCACTTTTTCATTGTATGTAATTACAAGTCACACTGGTTACAAAAGATGGGTTTGCGATGCATGAAGTTGTGCACCAACACGAGCCACAACCTCACTTGTGCCCTATCAGGTAGATGAGGGAGGAGCCAGATTTTTATTAGCCTTTAGGATGTAGTTGAGCATCGTATTTGCAAGTGTTAGAGTCACTAATCACAATTTTTTTTTTCTTAAAGTCCATGGAAATTCCATCTCCTCAGGCCAAAATTTAGATTGCACTCTCCTTTAAGAGCTCTGATACCTCATCAAGGACATCAGTGCAACTCCTGACAGCACTCCTTGCCATCATCCCACCTACAATATACAGATGGCCAAGGTGCTCTTGAGCCAGTTGCTGAGCATTGCTGTTTACTGCATGGCATTTTAACGCAAACGGTAAAGGCAAACTTCAGAATAGTGCACTGTTCTCTGGTGATTCAGCGACCAGTTCAGAAGTAGCTCATCCACATGTACACTTTGAGAAGATGAGATGGAGGATTAATTCAGAAGGGCCTTCCAAGCTACACTGCCTCTGCTAATAAGCGCTGTTAAAGTTGGACCAGCTTTACTCACTAGCAAGAGCTGTAGTGGGACTGACTGCTAAGGAGTATTAATGGGCCCGTTTTTGCATACACAAAGGAATTTCACTTGCTGAAGTGAAGCCAGCATAAGATCCCATCTTCATAATCGTAGATGAGGCCTGATGTACATGGGTCTTAGGAAGTCAGTGCGTTAAAAAAACCCCTAAAAATCCCCCGAGGGATATATTGGCAATTAACCATTTTAAACAGTCTTAGTTTTGTTTACGGGCTTGTTTCACTACAGAAGTTTAAAAATGCAATGTTGCAACAGCATAAATGCACCAGTACATTTTATGCCTGTAGTAGGACTGTTTCTAACTTAATTCAGTTTTTGAACTTTATAATTTGCGAGTCAAAACAATTAAAGTTTCACAACTTCTCCATAAATGGATTTATCAGCATTTATAATTCAAGAACTTTACATCTCTGCAATATATCCTCAAAAACATGTAATCACAAGCTTAATACCCTCAAAAACTGAATTTGCAATGAAATAAATAAATAAAGGCTCACCAGAAAGATGCTGCTTCATGCCAAAAACTTCAGCGCTCTCTCTATATATATATTTATTATTTATTGATGGCTTTGAATGACAAAACTTCAACACAATAATAAGAAGAGCTAATAGCCCCTTCCTTTTGTTCAAGTGATGACAAATGTCACATCAAGATGCCTCAAATTGTCAAGTTCTAATGCATACATGAAAATGCAGAAAAACTGACTGTACTCTTCCAATGCATCAATTACTGTTGTAAACACTAATTAAAAAAACTACTTTCATAGCTCTTTCATAATGTAGCAGTTGTCAGTTGGTACTGATACGAATTATAACTAGGAGAGATCCTAGTTACTGTGTTGGAGATTTCTTTTTTTATTATAAAGGTATGCTAACATGCATGAAGAGGTAGGACAGCCTCAACCTGTTCTCCAGATTCCTTTTCATCGTAAGAGGTCAATCTTGTTTGTATGCTTGAAGTACTCTGTTCTTGCAAGTCTAGTTGAAATGAGAAACAGATGCCTATTTTAGATAAAGTTTCACAAATTCACTTCTAATGGTTTATGCCTCTTTTTGAGATAGTTTCCCTATGGCTGGAGCATCACAGTAGAATACAAGTATATGCCATCACTGCTTTACTGCAAGGTAAAACATGTCAGTTTAAATCACTTTCAGTTTTCAAGCTAACTTGTTTTACTAATACATCTTAGCTGTGAGGGCAGTCACATCTGCTTTAGAAGAACAAACTAGCAGGTGCAAAGTAATGCCTTAAAGCACACATCTCTGGATTCTGAAGGTCAGTCTTTTTGTTTCCCACCAAAACAACAGTGCAGAAGCGTGCCTCTGAGCTGCAGGATGATCTAACCAGCAGCACAGAACGATTGGATAAGCAGTTGAAAAGCTTTTGGTTTGGTTTGAGGTTTCTGTGTCTCAACAGAATTGGGATATACTGGATTCGTACTTCATAGCTGGTGAATTCATTGCTACGATCGAGAATTTATGCAGTTTCAGGATGAGTTTCCCTCTTACTTTCTCAGTTTTTATTGTTAACTACTTGTAGGTAAAAGAGGATTTTTTTTTCTAAAATGCACTGTCAGGTGTACAGTGAAACATTAATGTTAAAAGCAGCATTCTTGAAAGCTGTGCTTATGTGGTAGTTGAGACCCTTGATGATGGATACTTGTTTGTTACGCTTTTTTGAGGGATTTTTTTTCTGAGAGCTGTGCCACTTACAGGTCATTCTCTAAAGATTATAGGAAAAACCTCCTTGAAGGTGCTTTGAACAGAGAGGTGACATTCTTCAAGTTCAGAAATAGCTGGGTTTGAAAACTCTTGGGAACACAGGTTTCTCTCTCTTGCTTCTGAGAATCACATTTTAAAGAAAATCTTTTTGACCAGCAAAATTCTTCTGATTGGGGAAGGATAGGAGCATCACTTGCTTAGGGAATATTAATCTAGTCAGGCTTTCATAGTCCATTGTCATTTCATTCGGTTTTTATTTAACAATTATCACCATTAAAGCAGTTTGATTCTAAACAGAGGATTTGCTTACCACTGCCGTTAGTGTTTTCTTTAACTTTGTTTATTCTGGGGCCATTTAGACTATATCGCTACAACTGAGAAGATCTTGGAGATTGTGATTGAGTAACACTCTATTCTGTTCCAAATTCCTTCCTACTTTTTTCTCATCTCTAATTTAGAATTCCTGCAAAAATAACGCACCATCAAGACAGGGAATCTCTTGTAGAAAACCTCTTCCAATGCTCTTAAGAGTAAAACAGAGTATACTTACATTGCTCCTAACAGCAAGAATAAAGGATGCCTATGGCCAGTTCTGGATTTGAGAGAGCTGAGTATTTTCAATATTTTGTTAGCGCTCTTCAATAACACTGAATTAATAATGTAAAAATACCTGCTCTCTCTCGTAGCTATTCATCTTGCTCATGAGAGAGATCTTGTTACAGACATTTGTTAGCACCAATACAGAACTCTGCCATAGCCAGTACCAATTCTCCCCATGCTCCTGGTGAGCATTTGGCAGCATGGCAAAGAACACAAAGTCCAACATCTCAAAGATGAGACACCGTTTAGTTCTGTGTTGGGACTTCAAAAGGTCAATATCTGTTAATTGGAGGGGTAACTAATAAGAGGTTGAAAAGTCTGTGCTGAAGGGTATTTCTACTAGAGAACACGACAGTTAGCTGTAAATAAGCTCGTGTGTGGGAAACTTTTATAACTGCACTGCTTTCTTCACATTGTTCTTAAAAGTAGCTTTGACTATTGAGGTTCTCATAATTAGAAAATAATACCATTCCTAGAAATAGGGGATGAGGCAAGAAGATAGATCCCTGTCAATCTCCTAATTGTACAGGGCTTTAGCTTATGGTCCAGAAGTCTCTGCTGGGCCACTTCACTATCATACGTGTTGCCTGTTTTGTCCTGTAGCTGTATGTTGCTTTTTTTCATCCTGTGTTTCTTGTTTCTTCACCAGGTTCATCTGTAAGATCCAAAAATAAGCGTGTCTTATTTCCAAGGCTCATCTCACAACAATTTATAGAGCTGTGGGAAAGTATGGGAGACTTCAGATGGCTTAAGATGATGTAAATTGCTGCTGCTGTGTGAAGGTGTGATCTACAGTTCCTCTCCACCACTGGTACAGCAGTAGTGTTTGCATGGTAATAAAGCAAGTGCAAGTCATTCCTTGGGCTAAGAACTAACATAGACAAAAATAAAACTTTGCTGCTGGCTGTGAAATTACAGATGTAGCAGTGCAGGCACCGGGAAGAGAGGCTGGAAACTCAGGCCAAGAAATAGGTTAGGGCTAGCCCTTTTGGTGACAGATTTGTTTTGAATAAGGTAGTGTTGAGTCTGCAACATTAAAAAGAAAAAACCTTTCGTCTTTGTTAAGACTGTCGACAAAGTACTCTTGAAGGATTGGAGAAATCAGATCTCCCCATCTTTCAGTTACTGAGTTTGTGGCAAAAACATTAATGTGTTGATATGTTAATTTAAACTAATTGTATGACAGAAAACATTAAAGAGAATCTTTAATGATAATTTTGCAGTGCCACAGATATGATAGGTATGGATTTTTAATTCATGTCTGAGTCAATTTCTGTAAAAGTTATTTTGCAGATTTTGCCTCCTGTGCAAGTTCAGTATTTGACTGCAGGTTTTTACTAGATGAACAGTAGATTAAGCTTTTCTTTTCACTGTACTGTATTGTTCATTTCCAAGTGCTGCTGAGTTGGTGCAACATAGCTATAGCAGTAATAATTAGTATTCAGTAGTCTTGTTGGAAGATGGTAATTCTGCAGGGCAAAACACTAGGAGTTTTAGAAAAGCATAAAATAAAGTACTGTAGGCTCTGTTAGTAAATGTGAGTGAAATTGAGATGGTCATAATCATGCTTTGTTATGCAAAAGATTATAGACCTAGCTTTTCTGATGGGAAAATGATATTGGTGTAGTCTAGTTTCTTTTGGAAAAATGCTGTAGAAAATGCTAGAGATAGTGATTGCAGAATGGAAGATGTTACTGCTGTCTCAAAAGGCTAACATAGGGGAACACGTATTCTCCATAAAATTGATTTAAACTGCTCAAAATAAGCTTTCCTGTGCATAGCTCTTTAAACTAGACACTCAGTGAAGTAAAACTTTAAAATTAGATAGTTGTTTATTGTGTCCTTGAAAATACCTGCACAGTAGACCTATATGGAGGCAGTCAAAAGATTTTGCAAATCAAACTGCTTTAAAAATACTGGGGATTTTTTCTGTAATTGCAAGCAACTCTTGTTTCAGTATCAGAAAACAGTACGTTTTTGAGTTGTAGAATATTCCAGGTGGATAGGGACATCAAGGAGGTCTGTAGTCCAAAACCTCACTCAAAGCGGGATCAGCTCTGAGATCAGACTAGAATTTCAGCGTTTTACATAGTTTACTTTTATTATTTTACGAAAAATCATCATATGCACAATATTTCTGGTATGTCAAATTGCCACAAAACATTAAGATCTTCCTCTGAAATTACTCTTTGCAAAAAGTACATCTCTCTTTCCCAAGCGTGTGTCTGACTTACTAAATAATTCTCTAATTTGCTTTTAAGATGTTTAGCTTTTCTTTTTTGTGTGTGTGTGTGTCTTTTTTTATGTGGTAGTGCTGATTCCTGGCACTGTGTGTGTAAACAATGCAATATTTTGTTGCTAGTAAGTATTTTATTTAAGAGAAGAAAACATCTGATGGAATACGTTGGCTGACTTGAAAGTGCTCTGTGAATAGCGACAGTGCTGCAGCTCACTGCCTGCAGAAGTGGGTTAATAGAGTGTGCCTGTGAGGGTGCTGACATTTATTAGATCTTCTAAGGAGATAATGCTTTTCAACATAAGCTTCAGTCTCAGATGTTTTATGTGTAAGTCTGTCATCTTTTGTCTTAATTGAACTAACATTGCAGCATGCTGGTGGGTGATTAAGAATGGTTTATCGTGCCCAGATATGCCTATAGTCTTCCCTTCCATACATCAGTCAGGATTTAGTATACCGCTGTGCACGCTCCCAAGGCCTGCAGTTCTTACCCTAGTCAAAAAAGGTATCTCTTTCCAATTATAAGAGCAGAATGAGCTTCAAAATGAGTTAACAGTTTTATTTGCATAGTTGATTGGGACAAGTTTAGAGATCACTGGAGTAGGAGCTGGTTCCTCGGAGTTCTAGCAAAGTTAGCGCAAAAAACAGCTAGTTTTTCTACATATGTAAATTCCTTCATTAGCATTCTGATTGTCTGTATGGTTACACAGCACCATTCCTGCCTATGAAATAAATAAATAAATAAATAAATCTTTTATACCAATTAAAATCCTTTATACTGACGCCATTTATTCTTATGTTAATACAGGAATATGTGTGTTGATATTAAACATCTTTATCACTTCGTCTGCAATGAGGAGGCTGTATAACCTGAGTACATTGTATATTTGACACAAAGCAAATTTAGTACAAATTTTTTTATTTGTCTATTATTACAAAATAATAGACAAATCCATTAGTGCAAGAGTACTGGTTTGTTCCTATGAGAGAAGTATTACAGTGTTTTTAGTACAGCCTTTGTCAGGAAAATTAAGTGTTTATGGTGCTTCATAATTTGTATATGTTCCTTTTAAGTACTGCCTAGTGAATATTTGTAAATTGATACCCAAACAAACAAGGCATACGTATGAATACTTTGTACTGCATTAATGTAGTAGTGCTTGTTAAATCCTAGAAAATTCTTCTTAATGGAGATTTGGACTTCTTATGCTGTAAGATAGTATTGATGGCAAAACAGCATCTTTTTTAAAACATGTATATTTTCTGCCTCCCAAGTAGTGCCTTCTATTAATTACAAAATTGACATTTAAGCACTCCTGTTAATACTGAAAAATCAGTATGAGTTCAGAAGAAGTTAGATTTCCCCCCCTTGATTTCCATTAACAAAACTGGCTGTGTTCCAGTTTTTAAGATGTCAATTATGTCCCTGCTGATGTCATGGTCAGTGATACACTTCTGTTCTCACAGGGAGTTTATTGTTTTGTTGCTTTTTAGGAGAGCAGAGGAGGAAGAATAGGAAGCCACTATGTGAGTTATTTGAGGAAAAAGATACAGACGTTTACAAACAGAAAATAAATGATTACTTTTATAGTATAATCAAACTTCAAATTCTGCAGGGATGTCACCTTCAGACAACTATGAACTTATTTTACTTACGTGAACTATATTCTCCCCATGATATTTTTACTTTTGAGGCAATAGATGTTAAGCATCTTCTCTCCTTTCTTTGACAGGAAATTCTGGTGATTAAAGATCATGGCAACCATAGAGGAACTGGCCCATCAAATTATTGAACAGCAAATGGGAGAGGTACATAAATTTTGAGTTCTATGTAAGAGACATTGAATAATAAAATGCACAGACTGATATGTGAAAAGCAAAATCACAGAGAAGATAATTTGTACTACACCCAAAGCTTCCAGAGACTCTCCCGTGAAAGATTAGAAAATCTTACTATGTCTGTTTTAAAGTTGGGCTGCAAAGTCTTTCTTGCCAAAGTTTGCCCCACAGAAATGAAGCTAAGGAAAATGTAGCAGTGTTTCCAGTAAGCGACTAGCTGTTCAGCTCTGCTTTTTGGGCAGTGGTCTTCAGAGAGCCCTCTGGTTGTAGAATTGCTTTGCTCAGTTTCAGTTAGAAAATTTACAATCAAGAGAGTTGTCAGTACATAGCTTTTACTTTTCAGTTGAGCAACTGCTTCCATTGTCGTTTTTTGTTTTCATGAGTAAAGGTTTGCCATGCTCTTTCCTGTGAAGTATTTGTTGGTGTTTGGTATAAGTCAAAAGGAAGATTGAACTCTTGTTTCTGCGAACTTCTGGTTTTCATTTTCTGTAACCTGTGTGCAGAATCTGTGTACTGCAGCCAGAGAACTCCTGGAGACGCACAATTTAATCTTAGCAGTCCATTTAAAATTAGCACCGCTTTAAATTAGGTACAAGCAGTATCTTATTTATCTTAAATAACTGGTATTTTTAGCTTGAAATATCCACTTTTCATTCCTTGTCTAGACATGGACTTATTTTTCAAGTAATTTTAGTTCCTCTCAGTCTTGATTTCAAATAGAAAGATTGGGGATGGGGGCAGGATAGTTAATTCTGTTCTGTGTAAATTCTTACAGCTGTTATTGTTGTAGCATCTGAGTGTTGTGAAGGCTATCTTAAAGGACATAAATTATTTACATCATGTATGGTGTTTCTCTCACTTGTCCTCTTTATAAGTGAAAATGGCATGTCCAGTGTAGTTTTGTTTTTGTAATATAATTTCTTGTGGAGGTCTAAATAGGGCTGTATTTCCTGGGGTTTTGGGTTTTTTAAGTACAGGCTAGTCAAAGCCAGCTGAAGTGTACATTCTACTTGGAACAGAGGATGGTGTGATGATGGTATTTAGCTTCTGTGAGGGTTGTTTCTCAATTTCATAATGTGATTCCATGAGACACTGAGCGGACTGTATCTCAGTGCCATGGGAGAGGGAAAGTCCCATTTCTGTTTCTTACCTTATTTAATTTCCACACTAGCAGCAAGCTAACCCAGCCAAAACAAGTGGAAGGTTTTCTGCTGGGTTAGTGCGTTGAGTAGGGTCTGAGAAGGCTCTAATGAGTACCAGAGCCAGCATAAAGGAGGTGGATGGTAGCCCAAGGCAGGGGAAAAGACAGAGGAAGTGGAGGTACAACATTGCACCAGCTCACTGCAGAGAGCTGTTGGCTGTTTCTGTTGATGGTAAAACTGCAGCCTTACAGTTTTCATGAATATCATTCTGTCAGCAGTGTAGATTTGGATTTGTCCTTTAGCAAGGTTTTACTGAGCCTGAGCCGCCTCATCTTAATTGGCAGCAGCGCAGCTTGAGCATTCCCCAGTCCTCCCTTAGCCACTTACACTGTGCTAGTCTTGTTCACGAAAGCTTTGTGTGCCATTGTGTGGTAGACAAAACTGGGAAAAAAAAATAATTACGGGATAGTAGATGAAGGTCTTCTTCCTCCCAGCTGGACTCATTTCCCTTATGTGGTACAAGGTGCAGCCCCGCTTGGCACATGGTTAGAAAGACTGGAAAGCATCGCCCTGGGCAGTGCAAGGTGGGACTCTCTAAGCCAAAATTACTGTCAAAGGTGTGGAGTCAGCAAGGAAAGTGGCCTTGGTGCAATATCATGCATTCCTACCTGCCTGTGACCTACCGGCTATAGTTGCATGGTGTTGTTCGTATTCGATGTAAGCCTTGAAAACCATAGTTAAAGGTCTGTGGAACTTAAGTGGTATTTTTGCTAGCATCTGTAATTCTCTTGAACATTGAAATAGTTTTAATTGAATATACAAGAAAGATTTACATGAAAGGAAAAAGACAATGGTTCCCATTCTGAGGAGAGTGGAAAGTGCTCCTGTGAGTCATTGAAGTAATGGTTAGAAGTTTTCTGTGACAGATTTTGATTTCTTTATAATACTAATTCTTGTTCATGAAGCATTTTAAAACACAAAGTTATCACAAAGATTTTATGATGATGTTCACAAAATTGTTTTTGTTAATTTAGGGCTTTTTTGCATAAAAGAAAAACTTACTAAAATAAAAATTTATAGCCTTGCCTATATGGAGGATTGCACAATGTTTATCTTTTCTCAAATTCTGCCAACTGCTAATCATCTTTTGCTGAGTGTGAGATAAATCATATTTTTACATCAAGATCACGTTCCTTGACTCATGTAGGGAGGTTGTCTGTCAAGAGCCTGCAGCAATCTTTTTCCTTTAATCTGTGGTTGGGTACACTAAGTATATGGTGGTTTGGTTTCACAGTCCTGCCAGATAAGAGTAGCAGAGGAAAGCTACGTATTTGTCGAAACAGAGTCTATCATATACATACAAAATACAATTTTTAACAACTACTGC
>KZ505683.1:1130451-1146409 GCA_002844005.1 Limosa lapponica baueri | reverse complement strand
TTACATAATATGTAGATCGTGACGTTTTAAAGGGAGCAAGCATAAAATATGTATAGAATATGTGGCTATGTAAAGCAAAGATAAATGCACATAAAGCTCCAATTGCCTGTAAATCACCACGTGTACATGTCACTTGAAAGGCTGATGCAGAATTTTAGTGCTTGAAAGTCTCTCTTTCAAACTCTGAATAGTAAGTTGCTGTATAATAAACTCTTCTTTGTCCTTAAGCAAAGAAGTGGATGAATTGTTTGAGTATGGAAAATACTCATACTCATGCAAGATCTGGTATTTTTAGAAAGCAGTGTTCCAAAATGGCTTGGGTAGTAGTTTGACAAGCATTTCTTTTGATGCTGCTGGCAGCTTAAGCGATCCCCCCAGCAGTTTAATCCTACTCTCTCATCTGCTCTGATGCGTCTGCTTCTGAGCACTGGGGAGATCTGCATTGAAGGTTTGATCTGTGCTAAGAATAGCCTTTGTTTGTCTGTCTCTTTGCTGGGCTGCTTTTAACCTGCATCAGTGTCCTGTTCCGTCTCACTGACTGACTAACCAACGAGTTTTACCTACCAAGCTGAAGAGATGGGAGCAAGTAGGTTATAAGAGCTGAGACTGGTACCAAAAGTAATGCATTTTCAGGTAAAATTTCAAAATCAGCTATTAGGCTGATACGAGCTTGTATTTCTGCTGTAAGGGGAAGTCTTACCCACCACTCCTTCCCCTTCTCATCCTCACCTCCTGCTGTGTGTTCTTGCCTCCTTTCTTCTGCTGGTACTAACATTTACCTGGTGGGGTGATTGAGAAATCATGATCCAGGAGGAACAAAAAAGCTCTCAACCTGTTACCAAACAGTACCTTTACTGCAGATGTAGAAATATATTCTCTGTATTAATTCTTGGCGGGGGGAGGAAGGGCAGCGGTTGAAGAGGAGCATTTTTATGATGGTGTGAATACTGAGAATTATTATTTATACAGAATCACAGGATGTTCCAGAGATTTTGAGCTGCAAACAGTTCAGGAATTTAAGACCAAGTTTTCAGTTTGAAGGTATCTGTAAACGCTATGAAGACGAACTTCCTTAGTACTACAAAAAGTCCAACCTTTCTGATCAAGCCTCTGCACGTAGCAGCTGTACTTCTTAATTTTCATTGGCAAATAATTTAATGAATACCACCTTCCCCCATATACCTGTGGCTATAGCATGTGAAGAATTTTTAAAATACTGATAATTGTTAAAGCACTTGCACAAATTGTGTCCAAGAGCATTCACACAGAGATTTATATTTGTTTTAAGATACACTTCTTGCCAATTTTGTGCATTTCATTAATTTTCTCTAACTTTCTTGATAGTTCTTCAGTATAGAATTCTGTTGTTCTGGTTTTGCTGCTTTAGCAGAAGAATAGAAAAGGCCAGTTGCTGTGTTTCCACACCAAAAATTCTTTTGTCACTTTAAGACATTAAGGTAAAAATATTTTAGTGTAAATGTAGCACAGCTATGATGAAAGGTATTGTGCTTAGTATTTGTCTCAGGAACATCAACGGTAATAAATATTCAGTCTGATTGACTTACATGAACTTGTCAACAATGAATTGTTGTACTTGATGTGTTTCTAAATTTCAAATTGGAACGTGTTTCAAAATGGGTTTAAAACAGTGAAACAAATAGAATTTTCTAACTATCAAAATTAAGCTATTAAATTAGATTACAAGCACTTGCATTCCTTATACAGTAAGAGTGTCTCAGACTTTCTATTGCCTTATGCAGAGAAATCGGAAGTTGGTGAAACCCTAGGGTTTTGTCCATTAAGGTAGTATATTCATCTATCCATTGTCAATCCATTACATTTGTTTCTTTTTTTTTCTAGATTACCCATTCCCAGGGAGCTGCTACACAAACACTAATGGATGGGACACCACAACGAATACAGATCGTCCCTGCAGATTCAGGCCTCTCTTTACCACAACGTATACAGGTATGCTTCATCTGATATATTTTAAAAGCAGAGATGGACTGTTATTTCTGCCAGTTTTCACATACGGTTCTTTTTTATTTGCATCATATTATTTGCTTGAATGTAAATATTCAGCTCTGGATGTCAGAGACCATTTCTGTATAAACAGGAATAAAACATCATTCCAATGCTTCCCCCTTTTTTTTTTTCTTTTTTTTCTCCTAAGAATTTTTAGATTTACAAAAAGTTATAATCACTGATCAGAGGAAGACTTTTCCCAATACTATAATGATATTGCTCTTTAAGAATGGAATAATTTTTAGATTCGGTAATTCAAATGAGTTGTTGAACATTTCTACATTTTGGAGCAGGGAGGAAGGGAAATACGGCATTGTATCATTGATACAAGTCAGGAAAAAGTGCAAGGCAACGTAATGTCTGAGGAAGATACTGGTTTTTGGTTCTTCCAACCAATGTTATATGTCCCGGTATGTAATTTGTAGCCTGGCCAGTTAATAATCTCCAATTCAAGTGAGGGTAGGAAGTTCTTGGCAGTGTGGGTAGTTATATCAACATAGATATGTGTATATGGAGGATAAGAGGATTTGCGGAATGGAACTTTATATTTTATACCTTAGAATTCAGTGCAAGTCTTTGCAAACGTTTTAGTTTTAAATTTTATTCAAGAGATAAATATGAACTGCAGAATAAATTTTAGAAATATTCTCAGATATATGTTGCTGCGTACAAAAACACTCTCATTTAAGCGAGCCAGCTGCTAGTATAATCTTGGCTGCTTTTTCTTCTGCTGGCTTCACTTGTCAGTATTTTCCAGTGTTTTTTCCTGTTTCAGTGCACTGCATCCAAGCTTTCAGCCTTCCAAGACTCTTCACAACCGCCCTGCATACATGATCTTTTGTTTTGTTTTATCACCCCCTGCCTGTGCTCTAGTCATGGTACCAGTCTTATCTATCCAATAGATCTTTATTCTTTCAGCTACCTCCACTCCTTTTCTACACTCTGTGTACAGCTATACCTTTTATTAACTTATATATGTTAAGCAATTAACCGCCATCTCTTTATCCTCTGTTTTCTTTCTCAACACCTGTATGCTATAATGTCGCTGTAGTGTGAAGCCATTTAATGTAGTTTCAGCATCAGGGTCTGACTGTGGGATGATGACATATAAACCCATGAGCCTTTATTGTTGAACAGCAGGACAGTACTTTTGGTTCAAAGCCAGTGGCAGACTTCTATCCCCTGTGGGTCACCTTTTTTGCGGGGCAGGGAAAGAACTACTTTTGATTAGGCATTGCTGAAAATGTGATGAACATGGAAGAACTGTATTTCTAGGGACAGGGACCTTCATATAGTTTTTCATCGTCTCATGTAGCTGGAAGATCACTTGTTTGTAACCCAGCTACTTTGTTCATTGTCTTTTTTTGCTGTGCTCATTGATTCTGTCTTCAAAGTGGATGGTAAGCGCTTTGGGGCAGGGGTTGTCTCTTGATATGTGTGGGACAGCGCTCAGTCGAATGGCATCCTTCCTGCAACAGGCACCTACCAACATGTCACCAATATAAATAAGAATAAATTAGATGTGAGATAGAACTTAGTAATGAAAACTTTCCTTAAAGCAGATTTTGTGTGAAGAGTAAAATAGTTTGTAGGAACAAATACATCTCAGTGAAACATTCAGAATAAATGTTAAATTGATTCCTTCTGAGTTTATATTTTTAATCAATGTTTTTCCTTTATTATTTTAAATGCACATAAATAATTATCTGAAATCCTGAAATACAAAATGCTCAGTAAAATGTTCTTTAAAACATGTTCCATTAGTCACCCTTTGTAGGGAATACTAACATTTTGCTTCTCTAGGATAAAAGTTGAATGTCACATTTGTTGTTACACAGACATTTGGGCTCAAAACGAGCTCTGTTACAAACAGATGGATTAGTCCTCTGTGGTTAGACCCTTTTTTTTTTTTCCTAGAATAGGAACAAAGAGTTATTGAGGTATTTAATTTATTGAAATGATGTTCAAATGGAAGTCAAAACTTGTTAGTGGAGAAGGCTTAAAAGCACTAAAGGAAAATACTGTCCTCCATTATCATCGGAGTGCTTCAATGAAATATATGGGGGAAGTGTATTTTTTAAGCAGACAATCCTGAATTAATATAGTCCTGTTTTATAGCATGATCCCTTTAGCAACATTTAGTTTTAGATATTATTAAGAAATATAATATGTTATCACTGAGCCCTGATGGATTCCCTTGAGAAGGTAAGTGGTTTTCTTTTTCTTTCTCATAATTTTATTCTCTTATCTCAACATTTAGGTACAGCAGGCTATTATACTTTGGTGTCCCATTGAGTCCCATTGCGATTTAGGTGAAGTTTTTGCAGGTGTATGGCTGTTAAGAGGTCAGCTGCAGACAAACTGGGCTTAATTGTTTAAACTACTTTCTTTAAGGCCTCTGTCAAATGCTTGACAGCTGCGGAAACCATTTGTGCAGACTGAATAGCTTTGTAGTGATTTTAACATAACACTCTACCTACTATATCATGCAGTGAAAACTACGTTGGCATCCCCCTAGAATTGCAGGAAGCCAACTGAAGAATTGGGACACTCTTTGTTAAATAGGAGGTGAAGTGAATTGTGTGAAGTAGCAATGGTTCTTCTGCCTCCTGTCCTGCTATATTTTTCTACAAGTATATACCTTTTAAAAATACAGCTGGACTGTAATATGAAAGCAGGTAACTTAGCATATATATCCAGAAATAATTTCAACTTTAGTTCAAATTTGTATCTTCACTGTTTGGGACATGCTGTACTTCGAGTTAATTTTATACCATACTTTGTATAAACCTAGCTAGATAAAGTATATGCCTTTTTTTTGAGGTACATACAGTTGCACTTTTAAGTTTTGATAGTGTGACATTTTAGATAAGAGTATCTTTTAAAGAGCAGGTCTGGAAATTGAACAAACAACACAATACTCATACTCTGTGTTTGCCTTTTGTACATGTATGCACCCAGTTGCAGATAAGATGCATTGGATTTCTTCTAATCCCAATAAAGTAGCTGTGTTTGGAGAGAAGGGGAAGGGAAAATCAGCTACTTTGAAAATAGCCAGAAATGACACAGGAGAAATAAATACTGTAAAATGAAGAAAAATGAAATGGAAGGAGAAAGTTAAGCAAAGAAGGGAATTAAAAGGGCAAATAAGTTTGCCTTCTAAAGAATATGGAACCAACATAAATTGAAAGGACAAATAAGGGACTGCTGTAATCATTTGTGGTCCTGGACGTGTGGTTATCTGAGAAAACTGAATGGAAATCTGTGTACTAATTATGTTGATAACTATTGTGGGTTTTTTGCGTTATCTTCCCACTGTACACCCCAAATCTCATGATTATTTATGTTCTTAGATCTTTAGCCTCTGGAATTTTATTAGCTTGCCTGGACTTCTCTCTTTAAATAAGCTTTTAATTGTGTTTTGCAGAGAAAAACTTTGAAATTTGATCCATAAAAATGTTAATAACAAAAGGCTACCAGAAGGAAACACATTCCTTTTGTATATTTTGAAACTCATAATTTCTAAACATTTGAAAGTGGCAATATTGATTTATAACTGCTGAAATTAGATACTCAGTAATTTCTTTCTCTCGCTGCTTATCTTTTTAAAACATAAGCTATACACAGGTTTTTGAAACAAATTTAAGTATATTGAACATTTAGAGGAAGTAAAAAGCTAGTTGTGAAGGTGCAGTAGCAAAGTGGATAAAGACTTGTGTGAAATTAGGCCTCATTCAGGTTTTTTGTGCCCATTCTCCACCTAGAAAATATAATTAATATTGCTGCCCTAATTACATGAAACTAGTTATGATGAGTGTTAGATTGTGAAATAAATAATTTCATCAGTAATAAGGACCATATAAAAGTTAAGGATGGGTATGTGGACATAAATGTTTGGTTATAGTTAAAAAAAATTCATTGGAGCTATTTTATTGATCTGTAATTCAAAAATAGTTTGCAGGAAACAGTCTTTGTAGGATGATTCTCCTTAGTGTCCAGAATAAACCAGGCAGTTTTCTGTATAAGCATTTTGATGGAGAAAGGCAGGAACTGACTGAAAGTGAGATTTGTAATGGAAGATACATGGAATCTTGATTATTTTCTCTGAGGATCATGATCTCCTGACAAAGTTGGCAAAAAATGGCGTTTAGTGGAGGATTATTGAATAAAGTTCTGCTGTATTTGTGCTTGTAAATAGAGATAAAATGGAAAAAACAGTCTGTAGGTCTGTTCTTGAATATGAAATGAAACATGAAAATAAGTTTTTCCTTTTAAAAAAAGTGGCAAGGAGAGAGATTCTGTTTTACTTATTTTATTTAGGAATATATGTGTAAAAAAAAAAAGCTCCACAGAAATGAAGCCTAAAATGTATATACAGATGCAACAAGATTATTGTTTTTCTTGCTGTTTTTATGCTTACTTTTTTCCTTTGGAAGTCTACATTTGTGGTTTTAGGAAGCTTCTTGTTGAACAGCCAGATCTGGGAGGTGCTAAGCACTGCACATGGGATGCAGCGAGTTCAAGAGTTAAGATTTCTCATAACCTGACAGGTCCCAGGGCTGAGCTACAGATGTACCTTGAATTCTGGGTGCTAGAATTGTCAATGGTTTCACCAGCGGTGTAAAAGCACGGGCCAGTTGTAAAACTTGAGAATGGATTCAGGTTTTGACTTTCAAACACCCTTGATTGAAGTGTGTTTCAAATGCAGTGGAGATCCAAGGTTTTGCCTGAGTTGACTTCACTCTTGTGTGACAGAGGGGAAGATGATCCTGCTTCACAAATGTCAAAGGCAAAATTCCCGTTTTCTTTAAGTGCCCAGATTGGGCCCCAAAGGTGAACTTAAATTACCATAACAATTTGAGATAAATGTATTATTAGATTGTCACAGATCAGCAGACGGGCCAGAAGATTCAGATTGTTACAGCACTTGATCAGAGCTCAGCAGGCAAGCAGTTCATCTTAACAAATCATGATGGCTCTACCCCAAGCAAGGTGATCCTTGCCAGACAAGATTCCACTCCAGGAAAAGTTATCCTAGCAACTCCAGATGCTGCAGGTGTCAACCAACTGTTTTTTGCATCCCCTGATATATCTGCACAACACATCCAGGTAGATAATCCACTTTATTTCATAATGTTGATTCAAATGGGATGAGAAGAAATGTTTTATTTCCAAATATGTCTGTCTGGGTTCTCCTTTTTTGAGTTTTTTTTTTGTAATGGTATACTTTTCCTTGCACTAGGACTCAACATGGATATTTAGAAATTATGAGGAAGACTTTTCCTTTTTTTTTGGTAAATTTATTGCTTTGAAAATTAATACCCTGGCTTATGACATTAGAAAGAATACAGTTATTTTCATTGTCATTTCCAGCTCCTGCCATACCAACAGTGCTTTATTTCTGCTTCATTGAGTCTCCATCTGTTTTCATGTATCGTTGAAAAACATACTCTTTCCTCCATTGCCTTTATCACCTAACATTTCCTTCTGCTTGTTTTCCTACGCTGTTGTAACTACTGTTCAGCTCTGTGAACTGTACTCCAAGGTAGTTTGTCAGAGAGGCTATTTAGTAGGGAAGTGCATTACTCAGTGGGGGTGGGAAAATAACACTAAACATCTTGGGTTTACTACTGTGAGATTGTAACTAGTCAGGGTTGTAACTCCCCAAACTGATCCCCAGGGCACTTTATTCCCATGCACGTTCTATGTGCTGCTTCCTTAGTCCTCGCTCCCCAACTTCCAGGCTTTCTGCCCCATATCCTCACCTGGCAAGGATGGGATGGCACTGATGAGAACATGCACATAAGCCTTAGGAGATGTGAGCTCCTTCAGCATGAAGTAGATTACTGCACGACAGCTAAAGCGTAGTTACTGCATATTGTTTACCCGTGTACAGTTAATGCTGTTAAAATACGTTGGTGTGGTAGGCCAGGCAACATTGGAGGTCATATTTGGGGTAGTGGTTTTAAACTGAAAGAGGGTAGATTTAGATTAGATATCAGGAAGAAATTCTTTACTGTGAGGGTGGTGAGACACTGGAACAGGTTGCCCAAAGAAGTTGTGGATGCTCCATCCCTGGAAGTGTTCAAGGCCAGGCTGGATGGGGCTTTGAGCAACCTGGTCTAGTGGAAGGTGTCCCTGCTCATGGCAGGGGGATTGGAACTAGATGGTCTTTAAGGTCCTTTCCAACCCAAACCATTCTGTGATTCTATGACATTAGGATAGCTACAGTTCATTTAGCCCAGTATCACACTTATATGATGGCCAGAAGTAGTTGCTTAAGGAAAAACATTAAAAACTGGACAAGTAAATAATGATCCTTCTGAGCATGTCCTTTCACTTCCATTAGCTGATGATTTAGAGCAACCTCCTGCTTTGGAGACTGTAGTGAGACCATCATATTTGATAGCTGCCACTGATGTTTAACAACCTTTTTTGTTATTTATACAGACCATCTATGCTTTGGTCTGCATAATATCCTGTAGTATAATTGTATGTTGTGCAAAGAATACTTTAGTTGATTTGATCTTCTGAGAGAAGTGTTTAATTAGGCGTCTCTTGCACTATAACACACAGCTATAAAGGATCCTATTGTTTTTATAAATCACTGTTATAGCCTCTTTCAAATAGTCTCTTTTCAACTGAAGACCACTGATCTTTTGAGTTTGCGCTCATCTGGGAGCCAGTCCACTACTCTGATTCACTACCCACATATTGTGTAAGCTTGAAACATATTTCTGTATTATACATTACATGTTTTTTTTGAAACTCACAAATCTTTGCAAATGGACATCCAAGGTCCTTACTCCAACGAATTGCATTGCTATGAATAGGGGAGCAGTAGCAAAACCCAATCCTATTGAGAGGCATTTAAGCATGTTGAGTGGTATCATACACTTGTATTTTAGGTAAACCTCAACAAAAAATATAAACTAGTGGGATATGGTTTGAAGCAATCCATATAAAATACTATTTTCAAAGACAACTGAAGAGATGGCTTTGAAACCAGCCACACTGGTTTAAAAGACAAAATCCAGGAATAGAGGAAGTCTGGAGAAAAAATTGAAAGCACTAGTTCTGATTGTACAGTTCAGGCAAATAGGTAGGTTTGAGAGGCAGTAGAGTATTCTGTCACTTTAGTTAGATTGTTCTATGGTCAGCTAGTAAGTATATGTAGAGATTTCTTTTTTCCACTTAAAGTTCGTGAAATACAGAGTACCGTTCATTTGTTGTTCAACTATATCCTCTTTGGGATCTTTCATATTTTCTCCCCTAAATGATACTTTGATCTGCAGTTTCACTTTTTATGTTGTTCTTCTGTAGCCTTCATTTGAAATGCCCATTAATTGGCAGAAAAACCTTTCCACCTTTCCTTTACTGCATCTTATCTTTACATTGACTCATTTGGCAAGGCTGTTTCTCCCACCATCTATTTTACATTCAGTGGCTCTTCTTCATCTTAATAATCAATTTTTATTCTTCATGTTCAAGGTCAGTTGAATTCTCTGAGTCTGGGATTTTTATTTCCTCATGGGCCCAATTCTGTAGTCCTTCCTTATGTGGAACTTCCCATTTCAGTGCAGGTTTCATTTAGGGAAGGACTTAGAGTTTATTTATATATATTTTATATAATATCATGAAAATACATAAGATGAATAATGGAAATTAGGAAGTACTGAAAGGTTAATATTCTTTTAACTCACCAATACTATTTTTCTTAAAAAGGTGTTATATTAAAAGAAAACTTAATAGAAGAATCTCTGAGACAGTATTGTTAGCAAAAGCTAGCTAGAAACAAGTATGCTTGTTAAATGTTCCCGAATATATCCTCTATACTATCTTCCAAACTTTCTGACAAAAGTGATTTCTTGATTTTCTCTATAGAAGGTAGGGTACTTCCTCTTTTGGTAAGTTTTCTTTCTTTTTATCAGAGGTCCTGTTTTGAATATGCAAATAAAAAATGAGAGAGTCTGACTTCCCATTAAGACACAGTAGAAGTTAGAAACTCTTAAAACTTCTAACCTTAATCTCTTTTTAAACAGAAGAATAATTTTTTCTTTTCTGCTTCTGTCCAGATGATGTTTGGTTGTTACTTGTGATATGTGTGTTCCTTTTTTTAAATCAAATTTTTGCTGTGCTTTATTTATGTCACAGTAGGATAGAGTTTTTAAAGATCAAATGGAAGGCTATTGCACCTCCTCTGTAGTGCTGGGGTTCTAATATTATGTGCTTAATGAAGCTTTATAAGTACCAGAGATAAATGAATGACACAAGACAAGATAATAATAATGATTATGATAATAATGTCAAACTGTTAGTGAAAGCCAAACTATATACCACTTGGTAGTTAACAGTGGTGTCCTGAGTGGTCCATTTATGTGTGTTATGAAAAAAAGGAGTTAATAAACCTGAATGTGGAGATAGAAGCCTTTAAAAGGGATTTTTTTGTTCCATCTGTCTAATGCTTCAGTCTCTTTTGTACTATGAAGAAGTCAGTATGATATAAATTCAAAATTGAACATAGGGTAAGAGTATGCAGATGCTAAATGTTTATCAAAAATTTTGGTCCATTTTGCAGAAGTAGTATTTAGATAAATGAAATCTTGAATTCTTTTCAGAAGTATAACGAGTAAAACTTTTGTTCTGTCCTTAAAAGGAGCACAGTGGCATGGCAGGTAGCTCCTTTGTGTCTGTGAAGAGTGTAAAACGTAGTCAAGAAAACCTTATACTTTGTAGATTTGCTTCCCTATCTTAGAGAAAAACCACAAGCATGAGATGTATTTTAATCTTTCTTGATGGTAAGAAAAATGAAATTCTTTCACACTTTTTTCCAGATTTTAACAGACAACTCCCCCAGTGAACAGGGCCTAAATAAAGTGTTTGATCTGTGTGTTGTATGTGGAGACAAGGCATCAGGTATTTACTTTTTTCTTTCTTTTTTTTTTTTTAAGGTGGTGCCATTTCATAAAATGTTTAAAATTCTTCTGAAGGTATATAACAATTTGCATGCATATACATATATATCTATACATGCACAAACAGAAAGAATACAGTACTCTTTCAGTGGGGAATTACACTAAATGGTACTGTGGTGTCCATGCGTGGGATTTATTATTGGTTTTCATCATAAATTTAACATTTTCTACCAGATAATTTTTGCCTTTTTTTCTTAGGCTGATACATTTTTTTTTCCATTATAACAATTGGGCTGATAAAATTACTTAAGCAACAATGTTGAGAGTTTTTTCTTCCTTAAAATAAGGTCATGTGCTGAACTTTGTTATTGTTGACAGGTTCTCTTAAAATATATGAGAAACCTGTTCATTATTTTAAATATGAATCCAGTAGGCAAGGAAGACTTTGCAAGTATATGAAAAAATTGCTAATATGGGATCTGCGCAGGACAGTTGGTTATTTGAAGAACCATTATTAAAATGGTAAAAATGCATTACAATTCCAGTGAAAGTAAGCTTAAGAAAGGTATATTCATATATTGCCAAAGTGGAGTGCTAAGGTAAGAAAAGAAAAATGTTTCATGCACTAAATTTTGTGCAATGTTATAAAGAGACTGGAAAGAAATACAGTGGGAGCAGTGCACTGGAGAACCCTGTCTCCCACTTTCCCTTTGCACGTGCTCCTGTCAGCAGATGTTCCAGATCTGTCAGAGTGGAATTACTGAGAGGATGTCTTTTCTTTTTTATTTAAAAAAAATAGAGATAACTACAAGGGCTGTTCCTCAGCATAGTTTAGCTGAAAGCTCCTTTTTCTTTTTACTTTCTTTGTTAAAGAAGGTAATGGGGTGTAAGAGAGATGAGACATTTAACTTGGCTCTTTACTTCCTTAGCTAAAATTAGTCTTAAGTAGGGAAATGGTTGCTCCATTAGAAGATTCTTATGGTTTGTCAGTGAAGTCTGTATGATGGACCTCCAGTAATATCAACATACGACAGCTGCCGTTAAATGCACCTTTTGGGAAGTGATGGGAATAAAGTGTATAAAAATGGGGGACCACGGGGAAACCAATTAAAATTTTTCGACTGCGGCAAAGTTTAACGTTAAAACTATACTTCCTGGAGCTCTAAATACATGTCAGACTTCACCCATCTCAAAGGAAATTTCTGCCAAACGTAAGGCAAAGACTTGGTTCGTCTGCTCCAACTGAGAAGACTCCTCTGGCTCCCAGTGGAGGGCTGGAGTATTCCTTGAGAGGCTGGAGATCCCAGGAGCTATTTCTCCTGTCCTGGCCTGGGGATATCGAGCAGCGGTAGTGAATTTGGGGACAGTGCCATGTTTCCCTGAGCAGCTGCAGGTGCTGGGGAGCCTCCTCTGTGACAAGCATTGCTTCGCAGACACCTCCAAGCTGGAGTCCAAGAAGCCACATCAAAGAGCAGGTGAAGAAGCTACCCTGGTGCTCTGCAGGGTGGATATTAAGTATTCACAATCCAGCTGCTGTGAAAAAATTTCACTTGGTAATATTCTTTTAATATATGTGATGCTTTATAAATTTCACATTATAATAGTCTGGTAATATGGTTATGATAAAGGAATCTAGAAAACCTATTAGAATTTCTAGAAACTTCAGGCAGCTGAGATTGATATCTAAAAAAAAGTTTGTGAGGAGTGAGGAAAGAATCTAAAAATACCTTTTCCCTTAAATTAGTACATATTTGAGATTTATTTCTGTAGTGTGCCCTACTTAGTTCAAAGAGCAGCCTTAGTGCCTCTGCAGTGTGGATTTTGAGTGTTGTCAGTGATCTTCGTGTTTAGAATTTTTTTTTCTTCAGGATCATAGAATTAAAATTGTTGGGAGTTGCCAAGCATGCCTTAACAGAACCAGTACTTTTTAGTAATATTTGTATTTTGTGCTACAGCAGAATCAAAACAATGTACTTCTGAAAAATAATTTTTAAACTCAACTTTTTTCTGTAGTATATCCTAGAAATTTTTATGTTAGTACTATATATTAGAAAATTCAGAGAAGAACTGATTTTTTAAAAAAAGTTATTTAGTTATTTTAGATTATTTTTTCATTGAATTTTTACTGAAAGAACTAAGGATGTACCATTACCCTGTTAGGATAATGAAAGGTGGAAGTAAAGCTTTGAAGTGATTACCTACTGCTGTCAAGTGTCACGTTTGCACTTTCCATGGTTCCATTAGATTTAATGCGTACAATTTCAACAACTGAATTTGGAATGAGCAGTAACGGGGCTTGACTGTAGGGACATCGTGAAAAAATTGCTAAAGAATGTTTAAATTAAAAGAGTTTCTTCTGTGTTCTTGCTAACCTGTTTTCTTAGCTTTTTTTAACACTGCTGTCAACAGATTCAGCAAGACTTTAATAAGCAACTTGCCTGTTTGTAAAATCTGTCCTGTTTTAAGTGCTTTGAACTAGAAAAATGGTTCACTTGCATTTTAATTTTGTTTTATAGCCACGATATATGTTAAGATCTGTAACCTATGAGGAAAAAAAGTGTTCTTTTTCTGGGTAAAATAGCAAATACTTTGTTTTTAATAAATATAAATTAAAAAATATTATTGCAATGTAAAATTAATGTCGTGATTTATGCTGTTCTGTAACTAGGGCGTCACTACGGAGCAGTAACTTGTGAGGGATGCAAAGGATTCTTTAAAAGGAGTATACGGAAGAATTTAGTTTATTCGTGCCGAGGAACAAAAGACTGTGTCATTAACAAACACCACCGGAATCGGTGTCAGTACTGTAGGCTGCAGAGATGCATCGCGTTTGGGATGAAACAAGACTGTAAGTCTGAATTAGTGTAACTTATTTTAGCTGGCAGCGATGTTAAAGTTTGTGCTACAAAATACATGCTTTGTATTAATACAAATTGTTTTCTTGCTTTTATGTTTTTAAATCATTATCTCTTTTTGTTTAAAGAATTGTACAAGTTTGGTGTATGAGAAGTCTGAAATGTTTTCAAGCATCCGTATTGCTTGACAAACTTAATAAGGCTATTGCATGTGGTAGGAGTTAATGATTTGTTATTCCTGGGTGGCAAATGTCAAGCATGTCTCCATCTTCATTTTTAATATACGCAGTTCAATTTTTCGATGCGTAAATTAAACTTCTGAATGTTTTGAATCCTTCTACCTCCTTGTCACTTTCTCCACAACAGAGATTAATGGCAGTTGCTGTTCACTTTTGGCAAAGCTCCACAGAGACAGTTATTCACAAGGCAGAGATCCATTGTGATCTAGGATTCAGTTCTTTCCGACTCCTGCAGATTTTAAATTCCTTTTTAGATTTCCATACATTGGATGTAGGGATACTGCAGTACCACAGCAGTTACCAGAATACTAAATATGCAGAAAATCAAGCAATATGAATTCTTCAGCCCAGATACCGTCACGCTGTTGCTATACGCACAGTATTAGTCTTGTGCTCTGCTCTCTGCCATCCAGCTCTGTTTTGCTGACCCTCTTGAACCTCTGTGGACACTTCCCTCCTTACAGGCCTGCTTCTGTCAGCAGAAACCAGTAACACTTTTCCAGCACAGAGGAAATTCAGAAAGGGAGGGGAAACTGGGGCAATGAAAGTGAATCTTTTTCCCTTTCCTTCTTGTTCAGCTGGCAGCACTTTGTCCCTCACAGGAGACTTTTTAAGCAGAACAAAATCTCTGGGGTTGGGGGTCAGAAGGCAGGAAAAGGGTCTGTGGGTCATGGGGGAATACTGAGTGGAGGAGAGGATTGTTTTGGGTTAAGAAGTCTCATTCCTCAGTGAAGGGGGGAGAGGAAGGAAAACTCAGCACCATCTTGTAATGTAGCTGCTTCCGTGGGGTTATTTGTCCCTTGAAGAAGTCTTGGCCCTTCCTCAGCAAACTCAAATCCAGCTAGTGATTACAGGGTTAGCAAAGGATAATAAAAGACTTTTTTGCCTCCATCTCCCACCCTTTTGAAGCACCATTCATGGGCTGTGGGCTAGCTTTAATGGCATTGCCAGTGCTTGATGGTATTATGACATTTGGTTTAACAGTACTTGTCAATGTGAAAATTCGAATTGCATCACAGTCTATTACTAACCTGAGAGCTTTTTAATTTTTTTTCTTTAGTTACACATTTTCCAAAACGGCATAATTGAAGAAAAAAATAGGTTGTTTTCGTATTTGGCTTTGTGTTTTAAAATAATGAACATTCAGGATTCTCTTTATAGACTTAAACAGTTTCTATGTGCAGTAAAATATTAAAGAGTCTCTGCTAGCCAGTAGCCATTGCTTATGAGGCTGGTGAATTGATGCATATTTTAAATTACTTATAGGCCTGGTTCGTCACTCTCTTTCAGGATCTTATTCCAATTTATAAAATGATTTGCATCACTTGAAAATTGTGGAAGAACAATTTATTGCGTATTTTTTTAAAAAATTGTATTTTGTAAATACATTTTATTAATTTTTACAGTAAGTGTTATGTTAGTTACGTTATTTTTCCAGAAATTATTTTTTTCTTTTAAACTTCTAAAATCAAACAGTAAACTACTTTCCTTTGGCTTTATTACGTAGAGCTAGAGAGTTCCCCATAGGGTATAATACTGTAAGTTTCATTTTAGTGTTCTCTAACCCATCCAAAGCAAGGTAATTTATCTCTAGGCTAAAGCCCAGATTCATTCCACCTAGTTTCACTGAGCTATTCAAATTAAAAATCTGCTTAATCTCTGAAGTCAGTGATTGTGGGTCAGAATGTCATCCAGATTTTAAGTGATCTGAACTGAACTTTGTGAATGTCCCTTTCCCTCTGTATTGTCTAAGATCCTAAATTGAGAAGCTTCTTCAAGTGCATAAAGTTATGTAGGTTCAACCCAGACAATCCATGGAAAAAGGTACACTGGGTTCTTTACAAATGAACTGAGAGTGTGGGATAGTGAAACTGAGAGAAGGAGAAGCCGTGAGCCTCCACTTAAAGATCCAAATTAAAAATAA
>KZ505683.1:1060299-1122271 GCA_002844005.1 Limosa lapponica baueri | reverse complement strand
AAAATAGCTGACTTGCACTTCTTTTTTTTTTTTTCCTGTTTTTTGGTTGCCAGCTCACCATGCCTTCTCCTATGCCTGAATATCTTAACGTTCACTATATCTGTGAGTCTGCCTCCAGATTGCTTTTCTTGTCCATGCACTGGGCACGTTCCATTCCATCTTTCCAAGCTTTAGGGTAAGTGCTCAGTTCCTCTGTTCATTCATGTTGTGAATACGCACTTTTAAATATTTTTTTCCACTGTCGTCTTCAGAGGTATTTAAAAATATAAATCTACTTATTAAAACTGTTTTATAGATCTTCATCATGAACATGGGTTTTCTTAATCAAAACTACTCCCAACTTCAGTCCAATTCAGGTACTTTGGTTGGGTTTTGAAGGAAAAAGGAGTTGATTTATAACAACCAAATGCCCACACGCTGCTACTTTATTAATAACTTTTTAGTAAATAGGACTTCCTATTATTTTTTAATAGCTACATCCCAAATTAGAGGCTTATCAGGCAGTCACCACAACAAAGCTCTTCTCTGGATCCCCAAATATTGTTACCTTTATAGGTGAATTAGTAGTAATAATTTTGCTTTTAATAACCTATATGAAGAAAATGGTTTAGATGCAGCAAGCATTCAGGATGAAGTTGTTTAATTTCAGGGGATTTTCCAAAAACAAATGGTTGCTGTAACTGGAAAGTAATTTTTATTATTCTTTTTACAGTTTGTGTAACAACCTGCTTTTCCAGCAGAATTCAGTGTATTGCTTAAAATTCTTAAGCCAAATGTAGTAGTACATTGCCGATCATCATGAGAAAACATCTCAAAACAGCAAGGGGAAAAGTGATTTATGTTATTTTCAGAAGTGATTTTATGAAGACACATCAAACAAATAAAAATACTGTATCAGCTCTGACACAAATGTAGCATAAATCATGTTTGTCTCTTCTCATCTACAGTCTTTTTCTTTAATTCAGTCAAAATAGTGTATGACTGCGGCAGCAAAGAGAATTTCTTTTTAAAGTGAGGGATTGTCCCCTTTTCCAGGAAGGCTGTCAAAACCAGGATGATCTGCGATTACCATTTGTGTTTGCTCAGATGTTTAAGCCAAATTATTCTACATTGTTTAAGGAAAGATACTGTATTTTGTGTAATTGAAGCCTGTGTTTTGGAGAAGGAAAAAGTGAAATTCTATAAATTTAAACAATAGCAAGGATAAAAAATCAGGTAAATGTGATGTTTTATTTTAGTAGAAATTAACAGCAGGTTGTTGCCCTGCATAATTTCAAAATACATAGCAAATTAACACAGTACATTACATTATTATACGTTTTTAAACGTTTTTTGTAACAGAAGGACACTGCAAATTAGTATTAAAAAACAAATGGGAATTGCTTTTTAAAAATAAAATGTCGTACAGAAGACCTCTCTCTCCAAAAAGATTAACAAGAAATGCCTATAGAAAATCTGCATGTTTTTTGAATATGTTACTTCCCAGTGTATTTTTCTGTTTGAATTAAAAAATGGAGGAGTAGGCTGTCTTAATAGTGTTAATATGTACCTGTTCTAGCATTTACAGTCCCAGTCAAGATCATGGCCAACAGTATATTTAAAAACCATTTAACATAAAGTCTTCCTTTTGAAGGAAATACTAACTTTTTTTCAAGTGGAGATTTATTTGAAATTAATGCAGCTTTTTCGGTTTGAGCACATTATGTACTATAATTTTGACTTTCAGAAGGGTGACTCATTTCAGTTTTAAAATAAAGAGAAATTACTAGTAGTTGAGAGGAGATGACGAGCCAAAACAAAACCATAGTAATACTTCTGTAGGGAAGGTAGATAATTGTATCCAGGTGGTTCCCTCCTCAGGAGGTGTTTTCCTTAGTCCTGGAAGGATAGTTGGCTTTGGCATACTCATTTATTTAATGATACCAAGTTATTGCTTAGTTCATTTTCCTGCACGAGGACCTTTGTAGGCAAGAGAGATTGCTACTGAAACGTTCATCAAGCTGGTGACAGCCTCTTAGTTTTTTGAGGCTGGTTAAGTTTAATCAGCCACAGAGGGTCTATAGATGATACATTTATCCCCACACATACCAGCGAGTAGCCAGTACACCCTATTTTCACTGTTCCTCAGCATAGTCCCTTTGAGAGGAGATGAATAGGAATGTGACAAATATGTGTAGAAGCTGCATGTCCAGTATCATGTCTCCCATAACAAGAACTGGATTGTAGTAAAAAATAAGTAAGATCACTAATATGGAAGTTCCTGAATATGGATTGATACACCTAATTTTAAGCTTCAGCATTTGAAAAAAAAAGAAACTTAATTTCAGGACTAATTCTTCCAGCCAGCAAATCCTCGTGACTTCTATTTATACTTCAAAGTCTGTATTTCAATCCCAATTCCAAACATGAAAAGAATACAGAAAATAGCAGTCAGGAAGCTCAGGAACTTGATCTCACATGTTCCATTTCATGTGTATTTTTAATTAAGAAATTATACCAACCTGCCAGATTTCAAGTAGGAAAAAAAATAGACCTTTGAGTCTGTTCTACATCCACAATACAGGAGCAATGCAAACATTTTTGTCCATGCATGTAAAAGTTATACAAAAGTTAGTGTAAATCCTAAAAAAATTAGCATGGAATATGCGTAGACAGTTGTCATTTAGTGTAAGTTCAGCTTGTTTTTGTGATGGAGATATCTCTCCTTCTGATCATTGAAACAAAAATCACTTCTTTACAAATGTCACTCTAAAACAGGTATTTTAATCCTAGCATGCAAATAAAAATACTTTTGATGCAGGGCTTCATTTTGGTACTGGTTGCAATGGTTGAATTAAATGAATGTTTTATGAAGTGTTCTTCAAATTAAAAAACCTGTGAATGCAAATGGCTGGTTTTTTTAAGCAAAATTATTGTATTTTTTAATAGACAGGATAACAGCATATCATTAGTAAAAGCCTGCTGGAACGAACTTTTTACGCTTGGTCTTGCACAATGTTCACAAGTTATGAATGTGGCAACTATATTAACTGCATTCGTCAATCACCTTCAGGGCAGTTTACAGCAAGGTAAGGTGTATACTGGGTGCGTTGCCAGACTTGGGGAATCATTTCATGTTTTTTAAGTTTTGAACTGTGCAAAAGCTTTTTAATTATCATTCAGCTGTTAATAGAATTTTACTGTTTGTAAAGAGTTTAGCAGTTAGCATTGAAACAAAATAATACTAGAAAAAACAGTTCACAAGATGGAATTTTTTTAGCAATTTTGCAAAAGTAAGCTATGCTAATATTTCCTTCCCTCCAAATTTAAAAAATAATAAAAACCCACCCATCTTTCTAATATAGGTTAGCATTTACTGGAGGGGTTTTATTGTGTGTCTGTGTAATGTCTAATAGTGTTCTGCTGTTCTGTTCGTCTACGTCAGCTCAAATTGGGAATATTTCAGGCAACACGAACATTAAGAACACAAATGTACTGTGAATGTGATTCTTCTGTATCAAGGGTATAAAGAATGACCCATCTGTCCTTGCTGTTCATACCTGTGAGAGAAAGCAGCCGAATGCCAGCTTGGTGATATACTTCCTTTACATAGCTGGGCTGTATACTGTTTTAGACTAATGCAAGTCTTCAACATATCTTCACTAAGTACACTTCATTTCTTACTAATCCTATGTTCTGCATCTTTTGCATTTTTTTCATTCAAATGAAAGAGATGTCATTTGGCCTCCTCTTTCATCTGCAGTGAAAGAAATGTTCTTCTGAGTGGTAGGGGAGACTTTTAGCTAATCTTCTTTATGTGCTTGTGAACTCTCACAAGGTTTTCAGCGCTAAAAGCTAACCAGTCAAAAATAGTATAGTCTTCATCTGTTCATAGTCTTAACACATTTTTAATAAGGTAGATGTACGTACAAAAACCTTAGCATTTTCAAGCTTAACTATATTTTAGGGTTATTTGCTGTTATGTGAATGAAAATTCACTGTTTATGGTACGCAAGAACAGATCGGTAAGCAGTAGAGAAACAGCCCACAAAAATATAAATTTTTCCTCTCCTTTTATGATGAGAGAATTAAAACTCTGAGAGGTTTTCATGATGTAAAAATATCCACAAGATCCTCCTATAAATCACAAAGTTTTATAATTCAAACAAATTGGTTAAACCACTAAATGTAATGGATCAGCTAAACATACTAACAAATCTGTAATTGTCTTTAGGAGGGATACAAATGGAATTTGGGAACTTACTTTGGTCTACATAATTTTTAAGCATGTTCACCAAAAAGGGTATTGTAGCAATTAATAACGGTTTTATCATTACTACAAATAGATATTTTTGCCATTTAATTTGGCAATTCTGTTTGAATGCAAAAATCAGAAATTTATAACCAGTGCCTTCCAGTTGTGTAGTCTGCCAGCTGCAGCGTCTCCAAGAGATAACAAGTTTGTGTGGGCCAGGGACCCGTAGTTTGATGGATCATGGAGGGAACAGGATTTTCAGGCAACTTAGCTAGTGCTGACCCAAGGGGAGCAGCTCTGCACCAACCACATTCCCCTAGAAGCAAATCAGGAAGGGTGTATAGTGCACCTTCTTTTTCAGCAGCGGCATGGTCTTTGACTGACTAAAATAACCCATGAAACTGCACGCTAACCTATCTCATGGCACCTGAGCCTTCGATGTAGAGCAAAGATCTGCAGTAGCAGTGTTTTCGTTACTTATAAGTAGTCTTTCCCTTCATTGATCATTTCAAGCTCCTGTCCCCCCCTGATTATGGAAGCTTTAGTGGCAGGAAGAGACCCAATTGTACAATGTGAGGCGGGGAAAAAAAAAAAGGAAAAAAAAAAAAAATGTTACAGTAAAATTGTTGGTGTTGGGATTATTCAGACCTAGCATGTGAGTTTATATATAGAGGGCGTAGATTTCTCACTGTTTGAATCTAATACAAATCATTATTCTTAGAAATCCAGTGTGACCACATTTTTTGCATGGGCGTTGACTTGGGGGTTTTATATTTTATGTGTGTGTTGTCTTAGATAAGCTGCCAACAGACAGAGGAAAACTAGTGATGGAGCATATCTTCAAATTGCAAGAGTTCTGTAACAGCATGGTTAAGCTTTGTCTAGATGGATATGAGTATGCGTATTTGAAAGCAATCGTCCTCTTCAGTCCTGGTATGTAATTATTCCAAACATAAAACTTTAAACTATGCTACTTTTTGCCATGTAAGTTCTGCCTGTGTCATTATATTCAGTTACTGTCACCTGTAGACTTATTACCTTCCTTGTTGAGGACTCTTGGAAGGTGCATAATGAGGACTGTAGGAAGAGGAGGGTTAATCTTTTAATGTAAATAGTTGAATACGACTTTGGAGACATAAGCTTTACTCTTACCTCTGCCATTGATTTTTTTTTTTAATATTATTTTCATTTCTTCATTTATTACTTTTAATTCTGTGCCTCCTTTCTGGGGTACTTTTTCTGAGAACTGTCAGTTTAATTTTCAGAAGTGTTGCTCTTGCACATCCAGCTGAGGTGGACTGAAGTTGTGTATTTAATGTATGAAAGGCTATCTTCTCTTGGCATCGATTCTCACATGAAAAATTACAAAGACATGTCACCTCACTTCACATAGGTAGTTTGAAAATAAATATTACATATAGCATTTCTGGAGAATGAATACCACAAACATTCCCTAATGTTATTATTTCTGTCTTCTGAACAGTATTTGCCTAATGTACTCCAAGTAACGTTAATGGACATACATTAGTAAAGATAAAATAATGATTATTTTTTCCTTCTACAATTAGTCTACAATGTGGAGGAATAAGAGTCCTACGGTTATGATAGATAGGGACTGAGTAGTTAGATGATGTAACACATATGCCTGGACTGTAGAAAATTACACAATTAATTTTCTTATTTGAAAATTATAGAATTAACTTTTCACTAAAGGCATTCAGATATTATATCAGTATACTGCAGGTCTTAGACTCATCTTCAGAATTTAGGGATTTAATATAAAACCGAAACCAAATCTTTTGATAAAAGAAAAACACATAAACCTCAAGTACTTTCTGTGTCTCCAAGAATTTTTCAGTCACATTTAGAAAGGAAATACTCAGTCATTCCATTTTGCATTAGAAAGTTTTAAAAGCACCAACAGCTTCCATAATCCCCGTCGCCCTGCCTTTTTTAGATACTGATGTCCCATAGAAAAGATCAGAGCAAATTTTTAAAAGCTGTCTATATCTTAGTGACCTGCCCCCCATCAGTAGTGGAGAAGAACTGGGTATTTGGTTCTTTTCAGTTCTGAAGATTTATTACATCTGAGGAGAACTTGCATTTTCCATTCAGTTGCAGCTCACCCTTTCACAGAAGAATCAGTTGAGAAATCTTTTGGAGCTTGTACATTTCCAAAATGCAAATTTTAAACAGGTTTTCATAGACACCAGAAAATATTTCTCTAGGAACCTTACACTTGCAAAGCATTATTTACTTATTTGCTTAGTCTGAAGGTAATTTGTCTCCTTCTGATCAGACTTGACAACACAAAAGGTAGAAGGAAAAATACCTTGGGAAAAGACTATATCCAGTCACATGCTTGAGATTACTTTTCTTTAGCTCACATGCTCTCAGGATCCTATTCCTAATGATGTATAGGTGCTTTAATGGAAATGTGTTTTCAATATTCTTAAACCTATGAGCCATATGACAAAATCTTCATATACCTGAAAGTCTTGTTCAGTACCTTGAACAGAAGGGATGTTCTGTCAATGATTGACAGGCCAGAAATTACAGTTTCGGGGATTTTACTGCTCTGCTACAGGATAGGGCTGGGCTGCACACGCAGCAGAGCCCTAAGGTAAGAACATCTGCATTAGTAGACCCTGCTGATTTGCCATCTTCCATGGCTGGAGACTTGAAGATTACTGAAAATCTACTGTGCCAAGCCAGCTGTTTGACTGTCACAAGACAGCTGTGGGCAAAGAGATGAGTGTAAAGGGAGTGCCTAGAAGACTTTGGATCTTTGTAAATGGCTGCTAGTGTACTAGCAGTGGTGTTCAAACTACTGGTTTTGGAAGTTGACTTGTGTTTCTGACATTGCTCTAAAAGCAGCATCGTGAAGTGATGCATATTCATGTCAACAACAACTCTTCAAAATGTGTTGCTCTTTATGAACTTGTTAACCTCTTGTCCTCTGCATGAATCTGAAATCATGCTTTCAGAATGACTGAATTGCTGTATAGGACAAAATATTCCCCTGTGAAATTATGTGTTCAAGGGAGCCCAATGTATCACTTGACTGCTGAACTGCTCTGAAAGCTTCTGTATCTGCACAGCCTGACTAAAAACTCCAAGTTTTGTTAACAGAAGGTCATGTATTTGGAGAGGAGGAGTGACTGCTGGAAATACTCTTTTATCTGACATAATAATTTCGCAGCTCATTTATGATCCCATTTCTGAAAAATAAAATCTACGTGATTTGTCATGCTACTATGAGAGTAAAATATTTACATTTAGATAGATGGATAATAAAAATTGCAGACCATGTAAAGTGTTCAGAATTACCAGATAATAATTTCCAAATGTGTCTTGGCGGTTAGGTTAATATCCTTTCTTTTTAGCAAAATTTAAATTTCAAGTGTTTAAATCACTGCTAAAAATTACATTTATCACATTTGAAAATTTTGCACTCAACAGTTGAAAAAGAATTATCTGCTATGTATCTTCTACAGTTCTAGGAAACAAATGGTTAGTAGCCTTTTATTCTGCTTTTTCCACTGATCTTAATTTTACAGTATTCCAATAAATATCAGTGTATTGAAACAATGCTGTTCTACTGCTACACAGAGAACAGAGCTGAATCATCAAGATAGATGTAAAGATAGATGTAAACATTGCAAGCACTGCATTTATTTGAACTCTTCAAAATGTCTGGTTGTATTTATAAAAAACCAAGTAAAACATAACCATAGAGGAAAAGAAATATAGGGAGGTAAAGTAGAGTCCTCCACTGAAACGATGAAGTTGCTACAGCTACCAAATAATGATTTCAGTATGCTTACAATTAGATAATCTGTATGGATTTTAGTGCGTCTTACATATAACAGGTATAACAATGTGGAGTGGGGTTTTTTTTTTTCAGATCACCCAGGTCTAGAAAATGTGGTACAGATTGAGAAATTTCAAGAAAAGGCTTACATGGAGTTCCAAGACTATGTAACAAAAGCATATCCAGATGATACTTATAGGTCTGTAAACTTATATGCTTACTTGATTGATTCTGTTTTCAGAGCATCAGTGATACTGATTTGTACAGTATTTCTTGTAATAAATACGTACATTTTCTTCTCACCTCCTTAAAGGTAAGAAATTACCTTTAGATTATTTCAAATACTATGCATGTACTCACACATATTGTGAGTATTATTAATCTACTCATTTATTATTAATTTTTGTAAAATGAAATATTGGAAATAAAATAAATATTTTTAATGTTTTAATTTTGAATTGCACATCCTTGGAATATTTCCTTACTTAGTCTAAGTCCAAACATTATACAGTCCATGTAATTGACAGGCTTACCCACATTTTTTTGTACTGTTGAAGACATGACATAAATTTAATACTCTACTGATTTAAATATTTAAGCCTTTCATGAACTAGGTATAGCGCATTTTGACTAGTATTGCCCCTTATTAATTTTTTCTCTTCTCTTATTGATAACATGATTGTGAATAGCACTAAAACCTGTGACCACAAGTAACACTTTTTACCAAACTTATTTTCCAGACTGTCTAGACTTCTTCTCCGATTGCCTGCTCTTAGGCTGATGAGCGCTGCCATCACCGAAGAGCTATTCTTTGCAGGACTAATTGGAAACGTTCAGATTGATAGCATCATCCCATATATTCTGCGAATGGAGACAGCAGACTACAACTCTCAGATAATTGGTCACGCCGTATAAAAGTAGCAGTCAAGGATTCTGTACCATGGCAGTCGTGGTGATGTAGATGCATACCCTGTCTCCAAGAGATGGCAATAAGCCTTCCCATGCACCTTTCCAAAGAAGGCTAATATTCCTCCTTTCCAGTACATTTGGGAAACATGGTGGAGTGTATTAAGGAGTATAGGATCGCTTCCTATTTTTCATCTGATCTTCAAGGACTTGTAAATTAACTTGGTATCTGAAGAAAGTCAAGAATTGTCCATCCTATTTTTGTAGATAGATGAACTTGGAATATTTGTTTATAAAGTCCAGGCTTGTGAAGAAACTGAAGAAGCTTTGACTGAACTAAGGTATCTCAACTTAGTTTGATGTTTTAGACAAATAAATTAACTTTCCTCTCCAAGTTGTGTTTTCAGTGTTTTGCTACTAGTTCTTTCTCACTGATCAAATGGAAAATACATGATCAAACATCCTGAAAAGCCCAGTGTTTCCATGGAAACAAGACCATTATAATCAAACTTTGTCCTGTTGTTTTGAAGAGAGATTTGTTTCTTGTTGAGTGAAACACTGGGCACCGTTACAAGTGCAGGGAAAGTAGAGGAAGTTAACACTTTAAAATCTTCTGATGACATGTTGATGCGGTTGATCAGAAGTGAAGCAGCAAAGGGTCAGTACTGACTGTTTTGTGGATGCAGAGGAACACTGTGTTGTAGTATTGCATCTCACTAGACATCAGCTGTTTTACAGTATGAAAAACTAACAGAGAAGTGTATACTGCAGGTATTCAAAGACGGCATCCTCCTGTTTTTTCTGGTCTCAGAAGTTAAAACTTTTTCACACTACCCCTCCCTCTTTCATACTCAGTGCACAACGATGGAGGCATTCTAGATGCCTCTTAACTTGTGTTCATGTCTTTATTTTTTTATTATTGTTAGCCTTTGGCTATGTAGTTCTCTTTTCCAATCGGTCTTGTATGATTATTTTTTAAATTTGAGTTTGTTAAATGCGGTGCCCCTCGCTATGGGAGCATTGTCTCTGCTGCTTTTCCTTTCCTTATTAGAAATGGGTCTAGATACTTCCTATATGTTTCCTGAATCGTACCCCATAGCTCCATCTAAGGATGGGTTTCAGTGTTTTTCTGTCTTGAGGCGTGTGCCTCACTGACAAGTGACACTGACATATGGTTGCTTCTTGCTTCCCTTGCAACAGGATGTTATACACAGCATATTTAATACCTGTTGCTTAAAATGAAAGAAGTATCCTAGTAAAAGTGGTGGTCTACCTCTGACACTAGCATTTAGGATTATCTAAATCTTGGATCAAGGCCAAGTTCTATTTGTCATGAACCTTCTCTGGCAACGTTGGGTGAGGAAGAGCCTCGCCCTATGAAGAAACCCATGGTTTCACTAGAATTTGCTTGACCAAAATATCATCTTAAACAGGGGCCTATGCCCACTCTGCAGTAGCAGCTCCAAGGGCCCTCTACCACCAAGAGACTACTAGATGAGGCTTAGGTGGGTTCTGTAGCTTTTCTCAGCACCTGAGGATCTCAGCCAGCCAAAAAGAATCTGAGAATTGCCTCTGACACTGAATTTCTGTGTTCTTTTCAATTCCACTAACCGAGCTGCTTGGATCTTCCTCCACCCAAGCTCTGTAATCTGAGGTTGTACTACAGGATCAGTCAGACAAAAGTGGTCAGTGCTGAGGACCCCTGATGGGATAGGACCATGCCTCCTGCTCTGCCTTGGCACTTACTGACTTGCTGGAGGACAGCCTTCAGTGTTGCAACTGGCTGTGGCAGCTGAGCTCTTCCCACATTCCACCTTTAGAAGGGCACAGGATTTGAAGCTCTTCATGTCTTCCCTGGAGAGCAGCATGAGGACTACTTCTCTGCATCTCGGAACATATGCATCTCATCAGCAGGGTTTATGGAAATATGAAAGACAGTTGCTGCCAATATGCTTGTTCTCTCCCCAGGGGATGAAGGCCCATCTTGCTGTCTGTAGGACCAAGTTGCAGGTGGGAGGGTATATCATTTTCATTTCAGCTCTCCTTAGAAATTCTGACCCTGCTTTCTAGCCCCATGCTATCCCTAACCCACTTCTGGCCCTGACAGGCATGGGAGATTTACAGTCCTCTGCGTTAAACCTTTTACGGAAGCTGACAGCGCATGACTCCTGAATATTTTAGAGGTGGATTGTTTTCCAGGCATTCCAGTACTCTTGGAAAAGAGGTTTACTCCAACATTCTCCAGATTCATGTAACCCAGATAACAGTAAGATGGAAATAAAAGGTTTTTTTTCCTTCTAAATGCAGTATATGGTGCAAATCTCTCACATCCTTGCAGAAATCTTTCACTCCATAGCTTGAGCCTCAGGTGTGATAGGCAGTTCTTTGTTTACAGCTGGCCAAAAGATTCAGCTGATGCAGCCTCTCGAATGGTAGTGTCCAGAAACAGTTCTGTCTTCAGAAACAGCTGAAAAAATACCACTGTTTCTACAGACTTAAATCTTTAGTGATTGAATCCATCAGCTCATCCATTTTTATCACAGAACAGCCCAGGTTTGAAGGAACCTTGAAAGATCATCCAGTCCAACTTTTGTGGGAAAAGGAGCCTAGATGAGATTATCTAGCACCCTGTCCAATCACATCTTGAAAACCTCTAGTGATAAGGACTCCACCACATCCCTGGGGAGGTAGTTACAGTGATTGATTGTTCTCAGCATAAAAAATTTCTTTCTTATATTGAGATCTCTAAGACTTCTCAAAGATTATAGACAGTGGCCTTGCATCAATGCCGGCCACTTCTTTTAATACTCCAGGGTGGATTTCCTCTGGGTACATGGATTTATGTGGGTTGAGCCCTTGCAAGAGGCTGCAGACCAGCCCTTCCTCCACTACTGGTAGGTCAACACATGCACTGTTGTAGCTACTCGATCCTGTGCCCTGTGGTCCAGCTGTGCTGGTAAAGACAGAGGCAAAGAAGATGTCGAGAACCTCTGCCTTGTCAGCATGATTAGTGAGTAGTTTCCCTGCCCTGTTAGGCAATGGGTCTGTGTCTTCCCTGTGCTTCTGCTTCCTCCTCACATATCTGAAAAACCCTTTCTTGTTGTTCTTGACACCTTTGGCCAATTGCAGTTCTAGCTGAGCCTTAGCCTTCCTGACTGCATCTCTGCATGCCCTAGCAAGGTTCTTGCAGTCCTTGATGAGTATTTAGCTGCCTTTCCATATGTTGGTTGGTTGGTTCCACTGTTTTGGAGGAGATGACCTTAGAATCTTGCTTTCTCTGGATTCCTCTTCTTGCTTCTTCTTTCCCTATTCTGTTTGAATACAAGTTAGCCTACTTCAGTAACGTGTGGACTGCCATTACCACTGACTGTTGCGACAAGACTACTTTCTTAGGATGTGTCAACTGAAAAGCAGAAGAACCTTGGTCATGTTTCATATCAGGTTGTTTAAATTCAAATATTTGAAACATGTCCTTGCTGTTCTTTTTGATGCCCATCACCTCTGCTGGGCAGCAGAAGATCCAAATCCCAATGGCTGACTTTCTCCCCTCCCATACCTTTTAATGTTGTTTTCCTGGCAAATCCCTTGGACTTTATCTGGAATTTCTGCCAGATCGCCAAATCAGGAAATTTACCCATCCATGTTTTTTTTTTTAAATCCTGTATTTTCAGGTCTGAGATTTCCCTCTACATGTTGGGTAGCAAGAGAATATTGTCCTCTTACTTGCATGGGACAGAGATTTACAGATTATTTTTAATCTCATTCTCTTGACCAGCTGAGAAATCAAACAGGATAACCATCTCCAGACTAGGTAACAAAGTGTACCACCTCTCTTGAACAGTATGGTTGAGTCACCAGCAGTAATCGGGATATACTTTAAAAGTTCTCAGACTACATTTGATGTTTTGCTCAATAGTTTCCTATCTTTGCAAACTGGACAACTAGTTCAAGAAGTCTTCAACCAAAGAACCAAAAAGTCTCTGCCAGCCACCTTTTTCTGAGGATACCAGGACAATTATCTGTGGCATGCAATCTAGATGGATATGCACATAAAGAAAAGTTACTTCTCTCGAAGAGATTCTAGCTATTTGTGTGTTGTCCATATATGTAATAACCATATACCTTTTTACCTTGCTATCTGTGGCAGACAGATTATTATAACTATGCTTGCTGTCAAGTCAAGGAAAAGGGAGATAGATGAGTACACACCCACAGTATTGTGAGGGCCAAATAAACCCCATTTTTTTATCTTCGACACTCTGATGTTTGGACCTCTATAGAGCAAATGTGAATACACACAATGCATTGAAAAGAGCTTGGGCTACTCTGGTAAGTACCCTTTTTCCCCTCGAAGTTTTCTCATAATAAATTTTCATCGTAAGTTCAGTAATGATGTAAAGGTAGGGTGCAGCTGGTCTATGCTGCCTGGCAACTGTCATCTCTCTTGTCTTCATAGAATCATATAAGCTGGATCCCATACTACAGGTTGTTGCTTCATGTTACTCGCTTTGCTCATCAAGATTTTTCATTAATCATTTAAAAATAATTTCTTTAGCCATTCTTAAACTATAAATTCATGCTTTTGATAAGGAATGAGGCATAACTGTGTTTTCTCAGGAACGGGAGCTTTAAAACAGGTAAACTAATATGGGGATGAACATGTTTTTTCCTTATTTCTGGATGTTAACCATTGCAGTCATCTGAGAATAATGCAACAGCTCATGGAAAGGCTAAACAGTGAATTTCTGGTTTTATGGTTTTGGTTTGTTTTTTTTTTTAAGATAACTGCTGCTCAGTTAAATGGAGGATATTAAGTTACCTTCAACTCAGGCCCTTAGCGTTTCTAACAGCTATTTTTTATGATGACATGATGTCACATTACCACCTGTGTGATTTATTGTCATTTATAGTCTTTTGAATAAATGTTCTTTGCTACTGAATGAAAGGCTGCCTAATATTACTGGTTTCTTTCATGCTGTTCAGTAACACTGTTAATCAGCTAACAAAAATGAATCTTGAAGCTCACTCCACCGCGGATGTAAAAATATCTCATTATTTTTCTGACCTCTTCCTTTCTCCTTTAATTTATTTTTCAACTTTTTGATCTTCAGCAGTCTGACAGTTTTCATACCCAATCAGGATGTAACCAAACTGTGGCATTTACTAGCCAAAAAAAATAAGAAGTCTCTTTGCCAATGAAAGGACAAGTTTCATTTCAACAGCTTTAAAATTTTCAATCTTAAAAGCAAGAAAAGTCATTTTAATGTAAATGACATGAAAGGAAAAACAATTTTCTACATTTTAGAATCCTGTCATTTAAAGATGGGAGCAATGTTACACATAATAAGCTTACTAGTTCAAACATTTTTCATGAAAGTATGTGTTGTATATAGATACATGGGTTTAGGTTGCTTGTTTCATACTGGTAAAGTTCCTGGTGCAAATAATGTTCTCTTTTAAGCTGTTTTCCGAAGTACATTCATTGCAATACCTTCTGCTATTAGAAACTTACCTGTCCATACATCTGTGGGATCTTCAGTGTCAGTGAAAGTCAATCTGTTCATTTTGAAACTGGTCCGTTCATTTTGTTCAGCCTTCGCAGTTTGCTAGTACCTCGGTTCCAGTGTAAGCATTTCAATGTCACTGTAGCTGTTTTGCTGTCGTATTAAAAAAAAAATCACTGTAAATGTCTTGAAACCTGGCTAAATTAGTAAATTCTATTTTGGCTGTATTTTTAAAAATAAATTGTAACTTTCTATTACAGAAAATAATTGCAATAACCTATCACTTTGTTAGTGTTTTATATGGATTGACTTACAGACCTAAAGCAGTGTATATGATTACAAAGAGTTTGTGGATCTTTTGCACTTTTATTACACAATGTAGTATTGTCAATTATATTCAGTCTCTGGGATTTGTGATAGCTGCAATACCTTGCTGTTTGCTAACCTTTGTTGCTACTAACCCTTTGTTTCCATGCTTACTACTTTCTGGCCTATGAATTTGAAAATGTAATAATTCATTATAAAATTTAAGTTAGCAATTTTTTGCTTTTTAAAACACTACATAGAAATATGTATTGTAATGAACCCTGATCGCAGATCTTCATGTCATATAATGCAATAATGTATATGTGGAAATGAATATTTGATTCATTACGGATCAGTTTTAGGTTGGAAGAGTATGGTTGAACACAGGGGTTTTTTTCTTTTGAAAGAAATGCAGATTTCAGATGTTCAGAATTAATTATCTGTTTTAAATATTACCAGATAAATAATGAATTTGTTCATGTTTAAATTGTGAAATTATCACGAGTTTTGGTCTATTCCAGAATTGATTTCTCAATGCTAATTGAAAAAGTGTAATTTTTTTTAGTCTTCTATAAATGAATGTGGCCTTTGCCTGAATGTGCAGATAACCCAGGACAGCATCCCAAATGAGAAATGAGCTACCATTCTTTCCATGTTTAAATTCTGAAATGTTTTTGTCGTGAAGTGTCGTAGTTTAACCCCAGCTGGCGTCTAAACACCGTGCAGCTGCTCATTCACTCCTTCTCCCCTCCCCAGTGGGATGGGGAGGAGAATTGGGAAAAGAAGTAAAACGCTTGGATTGAAATAAAGACAGTTTAACAGGACAGCAAAGGAAGAGAAAATAATAATAGAATGTGCAAAACGTGTGATGAACAGTGCAATTGCTCACCACCTGCTGACCGATGTCCAGTCTGTTCCCGAGCAGTGATCCCAGCCCCCTGGCCATTTCCCCCCAGTTTATACACCGAGCATGACATCATATGGTGTGGAATATCCCTTTGGCCAGTTTGGGTCAGTTGTCCTGGCTGTGCTCCCTCCCAGCTTCTTGTGCACCTCCACTGGCAGAGCATGGGAAGTTGAGAAGTCCTTGACTTAGTCTAAGCACTATTTAGCAACAGCTAAAACATCATGTGTTATCAATATTATGCTTAGACTAAATCCAAACCACAGTGCTATACCCGCTACTAGGAAGAAAATTAACTCTATCCCAGCTGAAACCGGAACATGAAGGAAATTAATTACCCACTGACACACTGCAGAGAAAATGTTTGTAAGGTGCAGTGGTAAAAGATAAAAGTTTGGATGATGCAATGAGTTTACTAATTATGAGAGCTGGAAATAAGCATTTAGAGTCTCTTCCCCACCAAAACTTACTCCAGGCTCTGTTTTCCCTCTGTTTTAAAAAACTTAACCTTTCTCAGTACTTAGAATCACAGTGTCACAGAAGGTTTTGGGTTGGAAGGGATCTTCAAAGACCTTCTAATCCAACCCCCTGCAATGGGCAGGGACACCTCCCACTAGACCAGGTTGCTCAAAGCCCCATCCAGCCTGGCCTTGAACACCTCCAGGGATGGGGCATCCACAACTTCTCTGGGCAACCTGTTCCAGTGTCTCACCACCCTCATCGTATAGAATTTCTTCATTCTGTCTAATCTAAATCTACCCTCTTGCAGTTTAAAACCACTGCCTTGTCTTGTCACTACAGCCCTTCATAAGAAGTCTCTCTCCATCTTTCTTAAAGGGCCCAATAAGGTCTCCTTGCAGCCTTCTCTTTTCCATGCCGAACAACCCCAGCCTGTCCTCATAGGAGAGGTGTTCTAGCCCTCTGACCAGTTTTGTGACCTTCCTCTGGACCCACTCTTAACTTCTACAGAGCCCTGTTCTCCAATTGGACTGTTCACCAGTTACTCTCTTTCTTACACCAGTAACTTTCCACAGCCTTTTGGTCACCTCTGAAGGGAAAAGGAAGAGCTCTCTAGAAAAAAGTGCTCTCCTGGTGAATAGCAAAAACTTGACTGGGAACTCTCCAATTTTATTTCCCTGTCGCATCTCCCTTTTGCCCTCTACTCAACAAAGATCCCTAGCACCCAGACTTGCCTTTCCTCCTCATACCTCTGTCAAATAACCCCAAAAAAGATTTGTGCTTCATCACGTGAATCCATCTCTTGTGAACTCCTCTGTTTTTCTTCATATGTGTAAAAATTCTTGCGTTAATACGTTTCTGTGAACAGCCCTGCTTAGCCACCTCAGTCGTCCTTAACCCTCTGAGCTCCCTAGTGTACAATTTTCTCCTACATGAACCTCTATCAGAAGAAGTCAGGGTTGTGCATTTTGGCTTGAGTGCAGAAAGCGAGTGTGTCTTCTGAGTGACTGCACTGGAGATGGAAGCAAGTCATTTGGACCACTAGAGTATCACCATCTTCAAGTATCAACAGCTGGACACTTAAGGGTTTTTTGTGGCTGTTGATACAGGCTAACATGCATTTCCTGATTATTTTTTAGTAACTGGTTCTTGTAACACTTGCTCAAATACATTTTCAGGTTAACAGTGCTTGGATTAGGGGAAGGTGGGTGGGGTGCTAATAAAGAGAGAAGATTATTGGTGGCTTGTGTGGAGTGGTAGGGGGAAAGAGGGATAGCGATGTTCTTGAGGATGGTGGAGTTGCCTGGGAGAGCAGAGAAACTAGATGGAACCGCTCCACCGTGGGTTCTTCTGAATTAATACAGCACATTTCGCTCAGCAGGACTGTCTGCTGGACATCCAGATGACCAAACTGCCATGCTCTGAACCTCCTGGTAACACCAACTTCCTAAACAAGAAAGCTGGTTGGCAAGAGACTTACGAGAAACCAACCCTGGGGCTTTGATCCTGCAGATTCCTGGTGCTCTGCAGACCTGTAGCCTAATCCCTTCCAAGAAGCTGTTCATGAGGTCTCTAAGCTCCTTTATGACTTCATCTTAGAGTTTCACTAGGGAGCAAACTGAACAGCCGCATACTTTGGCTAATGAAGGCTAGCTGAGGAACAACTCTAAAAGGAGTTTTTCTTTCACGCAGTAACCAGTGGAAATTTGCCATTGGGAAATGGAAGAAGGTGGTAGAGTTAGTTGTGAGACATAACCTGAATAGCGCCCACAAAGTGGCAGGTGTTTTCTAGAAGTGCCAGTAAAGGTATTATTCTGGGAGTTTTAAGTGTTTTACTGTTGTTACAGAGGCAGATATTTGAATGTTTTCTGAAAATTATAAAATACGTACGTTTTTAAGTAACACTACACTTTAGTTCCAGGCTATGAGTTTACCTTTTAACCTTTTAGGGCAATTGAACCCAAGCGACAAAAACTTTTTTCATTGTGCTTTTGGGAAATAATATGGATTATAGGACTGGCTAAAAAATCCATTAGTGAAAACATCAGAGATTGCATTATTTAGAATAGAAGGAGAGGAACTATGGTTAGAGACTGGACTTGAGTATTATGGGACACTGAATTGTGGAGACTTGTAGATTGGACTTCCGGAACTTTGCAATTTTAGCAGGATGGAGCAGGAAGTGATAACATTTTCAAAAGCTACATAGTTTGGTCGTCTTTGTTAGTCTCTCTTCTGTTGGATTTGTTTCTTAGTTTAATTAAGAAAATGAATTCTAATTAATGTTGCAAATATATGTTCCACCATTGTAAACCATTGCAGAATAAATTTATGTGACTTTCCCTACTAAGAATAGAGGGAATGGCAGTAGAGTAAACAAACATAATAAAAATAATTCTTCTAAGGTAAAATATAAATACTAAATCACTCTATAGATTGGCTGATTTTTGCACTTTCTGAAAACACATGAACTTAGGTTTTTCAAGATCAATTGTACCACTGAATAAAGCTCTTTAAAGAGAAACTAAAATATGTAGGATTCAGTGAAACTGTTGTGAATCAAGAGAAGTTGCATGTCATCCTTTGAGTCATCAGGAAATGGATTTGTTTATCTTTGAAAAATATGTTCTTGGTTTTTACATTCTGAATCTGTATTAGAAAAGAAGCAACTAATTTATGTGTTCAGATTTGAGAGGGTTTTTTTTAGGCCTGAAAATGCGTTCTGCCGGTAATTTACTGCCATTTACTTGGACCACAGGAGAAAAACAAGGCAGCATTAAACATGTTTAGCAAGAGTTTTTGAGGCAGTGAGGCTCAGTGTACTAACTTCTGGGGAACAAAAGCAACATCTAACAGAGTCTTAATTTTAAAAAATAGGAATTAGAAATTTCTTATGGGTGTACGAGTTTTGTAAGTTACTTGAGTGACGAGACAGCATTTTGATGCTGTCTCCCAAAGATGCCCCAATAAATTCTTAGGAAGACACTATACTTGCACTTGCACTCCACTGTATTTGACCGTGACATTTGCACCAAGTTCAGGGAGAATTCTGAACACAGTAGTAGGATGTTTTTCTCATGCTCAGTGACCAAATACATTAACAAAGGCAGTGTAAGTAGATGTGATGGGACTTGAGCAGTCACGAGCTAATGAAATTCTCAGTGGAGATGTCACTTGACCCAATTAATGGCGAAAAATAGTACAAAGATCAAAATGTAATTCACAGGTGTTGTAAAATGGTCCTGCCACTAAGAATGTATTTCCACAAAATCTTCTGTAGAATCAAAGTCAGTTTTGCTTCACAATGCCCTATCCTCCACAGTGGTCTCAGTCTAAGAACAATGGTGCCACATGAATCAGTGAAGTGATCCAGATAATTTTAACCCTTGGGAAAAAAGTAACGTTATTTCACTGCCAGCAGAGAAAATGCTCATGGAATTATACTCTCAGTCAATGAAAATTATCCAAGTTACATGAATCAGGAATAGACTTAGAAATTGGTTCAAGAGTTGAATCTATTCAATGCTTCAAAAGTTGCTCACCTAATTTAAACTACATTTCTTTCATATTTTACACTTCATCATTAGTAGTTTATATCAAAATGGTATCTCCGTATGAAGTTACAGACAACAAAACAAATGAATTTTGACTGTACATGTTCCTCCCTCTTTTTCTGCCTGCTAATGTACAATTACCTGAGCGTATTTTAACATATTTAATAAATTTTCTAAAAGATTTGATTGTGAAAATGCAAATAACCTGCCACAAGTATATTGAAGCCTGAGACTTACCACAAAACAGATGCTGTGGTTAGAGGGCAAAGCACTGAATCAGCAGGGCTCATGTTTTGTGTTTGAACACAAAATCACTTGTGCTCACATTAAAAATTTTGAATGGGAATCTTAGACCATTATACTTTATGTTGAAATGGGTATGATATTTCCACACTGTGAACTTTGCTGACAGACCTTTTTCCCAGCCTCATTTTCCTTTCAGGTTTAACACCACCTACTTTATTTTGCACTTTGACTCCTGCTTTGTCCCTTCCCAAATCCCTAGTTCCAACGGTGTCAACTCCCACCCAGCAGCTTGGCCTATTGGTACTGATAGCTGGGCTCCACTGATCAGCCAGTGCTGGTTGCAGACCTGATGATGTGTTGATCAGGTGCTTTTCCAAGCTCTGCCTGCTCTGACAAGGTACCATGGATCTATTTTTGGCTGGCCTGTGTAGCCCTAGCCTTGTGAAGGTCAATGAAGTAGTTTCTGCACCTTGCCAGACCAGTCTTGCAGCGACAGCAGTAAAGTACTCCCAACGTCCACAGCAGGGCTGGTGCAGAACCAGGAGAAGACAGTGGGACAAGATGGAGATGGCGAGGTGGACAAGAGACCCATGTTCCTTAATGGTCTGATAAAGTTGCAAAACAGCCAGGAGAGGCAAGACTGTTAAGCTCTTCTCTGACCATCACCCACAGTCTGCATGGGGTGATATGTTACCTCTCCTAAGTTTTGATGTAGGCAGTCCTGGACTCCTCACTGCCAGTCTTGGTAACTCTTTTCTCATCACAGACCTTTTGACCTGCGTGAAATAAGGGATAGACAATAGACATTTCTATTAAAAAGGGTTTTTTTCGCCATCCTTAAGTTCTTTGTCTCTTGCTGACCTTCACCTGTGAGCACTAGGCAAATGCTCTTTTTACGGCTCTAGACTATGCAGATTGGAAGCCGAAGTCTCTGTCTTCATCAGAAAATACCCTTCAGCAACCTTAACAAAGGCCAGAAGAAGGATCTCGCTGCTGGGTATATTTCTGAACAGTTGCTCTGTTATCACTAACTGGGAGAAGGGTGCTCTGCCAGTCCAGGGAAACTATCAACCCCTCAGCTGCTGAGGCGCTACCTGAGGTATCAGGGTGCCGTCCATGCTGCCCCAGCAGAGGGTTGTTGCAATGGCCAACTGCACCTACAGCCTTGTGAAAAGGTGGTCGGGGGCATCTAACTGCAGCCTACAACTCTTTGCAGGAGAGTTAACATGGACGGCGGAGCCAGATTCCCCATCGGAGCGGGTCACAGAGCAGGAGGGCATGGCTGAAGAGCCACTTGCGAGGCTGAGGCAGGATCAGGAGTAACGTCCTCGGCAGCTGGGCAGGGCGGCACCGGGGCTGCCCGGAGGGCTGTCAATCCCCCTCCTTACCCCTTCTCAATGGCAAGCCAGGGAGAGCCACGGTGGGGCTGCTCCACGCCGGACGCGGGCCTAGACGGCCCCAGAGGCCGCGTCCAACCGGCCCGGCCTCCGCGGCCCAGGCAGCCACCCGCGGCCGCGTCCGGTCCCGCCGGGGTCGTGTTTGGGCAGCCACCAAGCAAATGGCGTACAGTCACACACCGCCTCGACCTTGCCGCCCGGCCTCGGGCGCTGGCCGGACGAGGCGGTGCTGCTCCGGCGAGGGGCGGGAGGCGGGGCGGCCGCGGGCCGGGACAGCGGCGGCGCCGGGAGCGGGCGGTACCGCCCCAAGATGGCGGAGTACGTGCAGGTGCTGAAGCGGGCCATGAAGCACCTCGGCGGCCACGGCGGCGTCCGCGGCGCCCTATGGCAGCTGCTGAGGTAACGGGGCGCCCGGCGTTCCCGGAGCAGGCGGCGGGGGGGGCTCCCCACTCCCCCTTCTCTAGCCTGCGGGGTCACCTTGGCGGGCGGCGGCCGGGCGGCGGGCGCTCTGCCCCGCACGGAGCGGGGGTGAGGGGACGGGACGGGGCAGCCGCCGCCGCTCGGCGCAGCGCCGGGGCGGTGGGCGGGCTGTGCCTCACGGGGGCCACAGGCCTCGGGAGGAGGCCTCTGGGTGCGGTGCCGGGCCAGGCCTCGGGAGGAGGCCGCTGGGTGCAGCCCTCCGTGCGCTGCGCTGGCGCGGTGCGGCTCCCGGTGTCCCACCTCAGCCCTTCTTCTTGGCCCGGTTGTGGCTCTCAGGCCTTCTTCTTGGCTCTGCCACCTCCTGCGCTTCGGCCGGCCGCCATGGTGCTGGCCTGAGGGCTGTTGGCTCAGGGCCACCTCAGGTCGGCAGCCGCTTGCTTGGGCTGCCCCGTGTGTGGATCTGAAAGCCGTCCTTCGGCTGGGGTCCTGCGGTGTAAAGCTGAGAATTAATTCATCTGCTTCACCGGCTGTAATTCTGTAACACTTCAAACCACACGTCCGCCTCTCTTTGGCAGCAGCTTGTCACTGTTGGCCTGTGCTCAGCTCTGGGTGCCCTTCTGGCACCAGTGGCATTTTTGGCAGAATTAGTCACAGCCTTTATTTCCAGTCGTGCCTGTGTACTTGGTTCCCCAAGCACAGAACCTTGCACTCATCCACATTAAACTTACTCCTTTTTTTTTTTCCCACTCACATCTCATCTCAACCTTGTGAAGAGTGTTTTGAATTGTGACACAGTGTGCTTGAAGCTCCTCCCAACCAGGAGGAGCTGCAGATTTCCTAAGGTACTTTTTTAAATTCAGATCCTTGATGAAACACAGGGTGGAAGTCTGAGTGGTACATGATCCAAAATCAACAGTGTCAGTAACCTGTGTTATCTTTGTAGCTGGTCTTGAAAAAGTAATGGAACATTTCTTCAGGATACAGTGAATGTTGTAGGCTTGACCACATAGCCAAAAAGCCTTTTGTTAATTAATAGTGGGAAGGAGTATGGAATAGGGAGGATTTGCAAAGGTAGAGTTCCCTGCTAAATATCAAGGGCTCTCTTACACTAAAATAAACAAGCCAAGCTTTCTGAGCCTTCTTGAAGACTTTTTCTTCCAGTCATCATAATGTCCCTTTTTCTGTTACTTCTTGTGGTTTAAACTGATCTGTTTTGAACAGTTAAACATAACATTTTGCAGAGCTGCTGATCAGGCTTCAGCAGTATTTTCGTACAGTGGCTCTAGTACTTGCTTGGTTCACTGAAGACAGCTCAGTTTACCTGGGACGTCCTAGGATCAGCTTGTCTTTTTCTCCCACATGTCACTTAATTGACAGCTCCTTATTGTCTTGTGACATCCAGATGTTTTCCTTGTGATTATGCACACAGTGCTCCAGATCTTATTAGTCTCCAGGTGCATCACTTTGTGCTATGACCTTCATGCCATTGAATTTCATTCTGGTGGTATCACACCAGCCCTGAGAACAGTATAGAACATCCCATCCTACTGTGACCTTCCTCTGTATGGTAATGTCAGAATCTGTTAGACCACTGTGCTTTTCAGGGGTGGATTTTCTGTTTCGGTTTTGTTTTGGTCAGGAACCCTGTAAAGTGTTAACTAGGGCTACTGACAACAACATTCTTTGTGGAACTTCACTAGTAACCTTCAGTCAGCTCTTCTTTCAGCTGAGCACGTTGTTCTTCTTCCTGCCAGTCAATGTATTGCTCCCTTTACAGTTATTATCCATTTAAAATTATTTTCTCATTTGTTTTGTGGCAAAACCAGCTTGACTTTTGAGAGGTCTCAGATTTGACTTTGTCTTTATGTTCTTCCTAGCTGTGGTGACAGGCAACTTCTGGCTTTTCTGCCTCCACTGTAGAAAGCAGCTCAGGTAGACCTTCTTTTACAATTTTGCAGACGGAAATTTGAAGCTGTTAAGCAGTGTAAGTTAAGACATACATGATTTCCCTGGCTAGTATTTTACTATTATTACTATTTCCTCTCATCCCCCCCAAGTTGATTTCTCCACTTTGTTTCCCTTCTGAGGCTGTAGCTATTACACTGGCAGTTGTCAAGAAGAAATGGAGCTGGGGAAACAAAAGTGTGGAAGAGTTTGAGTATTAGGTTTCACCTGAGTGCCTCTTCCTAAGCACATCTTAATGAATGTCTTGTCAGGGAGCTTTTGCGAATCAAAGATCACAGGCTCAGACTGTGTTGACACCTTTCTACTATGCAGAAAAAGGGAGCAAGGTTGGAGGCAGCGCTCTCCTTTTCCTTCCAGAGAACCAAAGTTAGAAGAGAGATATGCTAGGTGGAGAATTGCACCTGATCCTCGTAACCATACAAGCAACAAACAGCTGCTGCCCCCCATCCGCTTCTAGAGCCATTGAATCCTGTGTCCCAGCTCAAGGAATAGACTTGGAGCTTACAGGAAGAGTATTGAAGGTGTATCTTTCTTGCAACAAATGGTGTGCGTAAGAATTAACTACTTCTTAAACACAACTGGTAACTTGGAAAAATGATTTTGCCAAGTCAGGAGCCTTTTCCTCTGTAAGGGTTTTATTCAGAATTTCCCTGCTTTTCTCTATGTGCTCCCCACTAAGGAGGCTGGAACAGGTTTTATGCAGTAGAATTCAAATTATTAAGAACCTGTGTGCCTCGAAACATCCTCCTTGCTCAAGACTCAGTAAAAACGGCTGGAAAATGTAGCCTGGAAGCCATAAATACGTCTTAATGTTTGATATCAGTAGTCAGGTTATGAAGTCAGGATAAGGGCATAAGAACCCTTACAAGAAAGGGAGGAGAAGAAGGAAAGGAGAGCAGCAGTGAAATAGCTCTTCTTTTTCTGCATCTGGGAGCTCGGGCTTGAATAGCTGACCCAGGGATCTTTGAGCATTTCTTTGACAGAGGAGAGCTGCATCAGAGAATTTTTCCACCTGCGACCACAGAGGTTTACAATGAGTACTTGGTGGAGTCATTATTGTTTTTGTGGACCGTGGGGAAAAAAAACAACAACAACAACAAAAAAAACTTTATCTGTCAGTTCCCAGCTAAGGAAGCATGCACATGCACATCTCTTCTGTCACTTGGGACTGAGTTGAGAGTGCGTATAATTATACTATAAACAACTAAAACCTTTGAGAGTAAACTTTTCCGTATGTAATTCTGGCTGCGATAAACGTCAGTAAAAAGGAAAGCAAATATGCAGATATAGAGGGAAGAGAGCACTTCAGTTATTTTAAGGTTTTATCAACAGAATGTAAATCACAGGTTCAGTTTAATTATTGATATGTACAGTGATGTTAAAATATGTTTTGTATAAAGGGTTGAAACTGGTATATACCTTACAAATGTTACTATTCCTCTCCTGGAGGTTAGTGCCCACACAGACGTGTGAGGTCTTTTAAGCTGCTTCAGTGCTGACCACTTTCCACAGCAATTCAAGCTGAAATGGTAGTAACAAATAGTTGAGATGGATGGTGACATCTTCAATTAAGTGAATTAAATGTGTCTCTGGGACTCCCTTCCACAGTATTTATGGATCTGTGGGTGTTAAATTGTGCTATATTGCAGATTTGGTTTATCTTCCACTATAAAGAGCTTTTAAATAATTAATAGACCCCCAAAGCCTTTTTGTATGACTTTTATTATCCTGTCAGTGGGGCACACAGTAAAGTCATGCTGACGTTAGTTGCAGGAATTGGAGATTACGTTTTGCAATCCTTAAGCTTGAGGGGTTTTTTTAAATAGCTTTACATATATGTGTTTAAGAGTTTTCATTACGGATTTTTACCAACCTCTAAGAAAACTCTATCGCAACTTCATTCTAAGATGACATCAATTGAAACTGTTGTTTTGGGAATTCACAGGGTCAATGATTTGAAGACTGGTACGCTAATAGGAACTGACAAATATGGAAACAAGTACTATGAAGACAAAAGAAACTTCTTTGGTATGTGTGCTAACGTGAACTCCTCCTGACTGACTGGCCAGCTTCGTATGGATTGCGTAGTTTCTGCTGGTGAAATAGAACTTGTTGTCTGCCCAACTTCCTCGCACTTGACTTGCGTGAGCCTAAGAGAGGGGGCTCAGAGAAATGCTTTGACATCTTCTGTCTCTCTACTGCTTCCTTCAACTCATTTGCAAACATATTCAATCTGACATAAAAAATATGGGATAAATCTAAGCCAGACAGGTACTTTCTACATAGGTATGCCTATACAATAATGGGATTGAGAGCTGATTTTGGTCCTTGACCTAAGAGCTGGTAGCTTAACAGGTGGGGAAAGAACTGCCTTTAAAACTGGCTCACAGTTGTACTTATTTACACGATCACTTCAGGGCAAAGAAACACAGGTTAGCTTAAGCTTCCTATTACCTTAAGTAATGGGATTTTAAATAATATTTGTAGTGTACTTAAAAAGGTAGCACATAAAACAATGAAGGTGACACGTAAGCAATTGACACACTGATTAGGTCAAGCTCTGCTTACTGTAAGTTAACTTGTAGGGTACCTGAGGAAAGCAGTTGCTGGTAAACATTCTGTGGTAGTTTTCCATAGCTGAAACTTAGTTTAATCTTAGGTTACTAATGGCAGTGTCCTTTTGGTAAAGATGACTCCTAAAAGGGGGGAAAAATCCCCAAAGCTCTTTTTCTGTCTGAAAATTTTGCAAGTTCCTATTTCCCATTATTTATACAATAGCTAATACTTGCTTCCTCGTGAGAGTGTTAGATTTAGCTATATAAAAACACAGTAACAGTGGAAATACAGAAGACTTAGAAAAATAAAAACTGTACTGACTTTTGAAATAAGTGCCCATAATGGTAGATACCTTTATTCAAAATACTTTTCCTTGTGTTTTTAGGAATTCCCTACTTTATATGAAAATAATTTATTTTTTTGAGCTAATACACTATTTCTCTTTGTTTCTTTAAGGTCGACACAGATGGGTAGTCTATACTGATGAAATGAATGGCAAAAATACATTTTGGGAAGTCGATGGAAGTATGGTGCCTCCTGAATGGTAAACCATTTAGTTTAATAATGCCAATTGTGTTCTTGCCTGTATATTTTCTTGTATTACAAAGCAGAAGATTAGAAAAAAACCCACAACTATATTATGGTAATTAAGTTTTCTTGGACACAGCTATCATATATATGAGCAGAAGATTTCAGACTTGTTACTGTTAATTTTGAACTGCATTCATAATGTTATATTGCTCACCGTCCTGACAGTTGCACTCACTGCTTCTTGGAGTAAGAAAAGCCTTTTGCCAGCCAGATTGAGCAGGTCAAGCCAGTATTCCAGTTTTCCTTATTAGTTGTGATTCCATCTTAATGTTTTGGCAAGGCCTACAATAGCATTGAGCAGCCAGAGGTAGAAAAAATATTATCCATTCTAGACAAAAGCCTAAAGAACGTAAGGCAATGATGGAACAACATTCCTTAATCCATAGCCACTAGCATCATAATTGTTTCAATTGATATGCATTGACATTCCACAAGATGATGAGCAGCAAAGGGCCAGGATGCTCTATATGTTGACTGCTACTTGACTATAATTTTTCTTAAGGTTTAATTTTCTCTTCATGCATTTCAGTAATAATTCCATACAACCTTGAGTTTCAGAGGGTCTCTGGCCACACAGCTGTTAATACTTTTTTGTCCTCCTAAATAACTCAGGAAAAACACACACCAAATAAAATAACAGTGTATGCTAGGAAAAACAATTTCTATCTGAATCTTGAGGAATATGAGTAGCACTTCAGACACAAAGCAAGGAAAGGTGAAATGAAATAAGAGGTGCTTGGGTATACCAAAAATTGGTGAATGCTGGCTTTTGTTCTTCCTGTGATAGATGTTCTGTGCCAAGGCTGAGATTGATTATCTAAACTCCTAAATTGTGGCTCTCGTTAGAACATTTGAGAAATGCGTGGGTAGACTGTCTAGGTAGTCAGTTTTGTTTCAGATTCTCCCAGCTGTAAAATTGCGTTTAATGCAGTTAATGTTTTTTTTTCTGTCTTCTCCAGTAGGAGCTTAATGGCATTGTTTTTTAGAAGTGACGTTGGAGTCTCCAAAACTAGCACGTTCCTGACAGTGCAGGGCTGTTCCTTGTTATCTGCGTAATAACTGTTGTTTGCTTCTAGTTTTTATCCTTTCACTATTAGACTGTGCCTGTTTTCAAGATTTTCCTTATTTTGAGGCACAGATTTTGTTGGGCTTTTTTTCTTTGCTCGTGCTTATGTGTTGTTTATTGTGACCTTACAGACCACAATAAAGGGTTTCTTCCTGAGTATTAAAGTCGTGTTTCTAGGATTAAGTAGCTTGTTTAGACCATACAAATTAATGAGGTAGAAAAACTTGTTTTTCTATCAATGTGGAAAAAATTGCCCAAGAAGAAACTGTAAATGTTTAACTGGTCAGTGCAATGGGGCATGAAAGGATAAACAGTCCTGTGTTCTAAGTTATTTTTGTCAGGAAACATAGTTGTGCAGTACTGTTCAGGGTGGGTTTTTGTTGTTTGGTTGGTTGGGGTTTTTTAATTGCTGATAAATTTGTATATCCCATGGCAACCGTAGATATTTATTCTTATGTAGGAATCCTAGCTTTGTGACACATCTAAATCACTGACCTGTAATTCTGTACTGTTTAGGTACATCTTCAAAACTAGAGGTATTTTGACTGGGAATAAAGGTTGTCTTTTAAGGCTCTGCTTTTTGGGGTTTTCTTCTGATGGTATACGGTCTTAAATTTTTAATGTGGTATAAACTTCTGAATTGAGACTGTTAATATATTGTACAAGTTGCTGTCAGTGTAACACTGGGGTTGTGCAGCTATGCAGGAAACGACTGGGTATTTTTAGTGCAGAAACTTGTTGGAAATAAATTAGATTGTGTGAAATTATTTCTGTTAACAAAGAGATTCATTTGGTCCTGTATCTGTCCTGTCAGGTGTAAAAAAAAAATTAAAAAAAATATATATTATTTATTAAAGCATTAGCCTTCTCTTCAACAGATGTAACGTTGAGACAAGTTTGTCATACTCGAGTCAACTAGGAAGTATATAAAGTACCATTGTAACAGCTGAGTTGTGATCTGAATAATTCCTCTAAACACTGATTTTCGACTATACATTTTAGTTAATTCAGCTCAGTAGAGCATTTTGGGGGTATGTTGTTAGACCCTCTGCAGGTGGAAGCAGGTTTTACGACATTGTTTATGCTGGTGTTATTTTCAGAAAATGTTTTGCAGCTGTCATGCCTAAAGATGACGCTTTTAACAAAATCGAGTTTTAAGACCAGGGCTAACCTACGGATTTCAGATTTTCCATTTTTTTTAAATAGTGATGCTAACTAGTTTGCAATGGTTTTGTAGTACTCATAAAAATCCTACTGTATGTATAGTTACCCTGTTTTCTTGGAAACTGTGGAGAACACTAGCAGATGTGCAGGAAAAACACTTTCTTCCTTTTTTTTTTTTTCTTCAGTATAAGTCATACTAGAGGTTGTTATTCTTCCTGTTTCTAGTTGTTAAATACACTGTGCATCTTAGTGCATACACTAAGATGCATACAGTTGTGTGCCTTCAGAATTGTGGAATATGAATAATTTTTGAAATACCATTAGGTCGACCTTGCATTTCATGCATGATTAATTGGGAAAAAGCATTTTGGTATATTGAAAAGTTCTAAAGACAACTGTCTGGAAAAAAAAAGCGAATTCATTTAGTTAGCCTTTACCTTCTGTCAGATACTGGAGAAAAGGAAAAAGCAGCAAAAAAAGACATCTCATGTAATAACATATTGTAGTACCGTTTTTAGGAACTACTGATTATTTTCAGTATCCTGAAATAATTGGTTTAATGTCTTTTGACAACGGATGTACTGAAATCACAGTCTGAAGGAAATCAAGAGAGTTGTTATGACATGTCTGCTATAGGGGAATTGAGACTGTTGCTTTTTTATAATGTTGCCATACCAGAATGTGTAGGCTTGTGGTTTATTCTGGTTGTGTTATTTAACCTCTTTGTTACTCTGGGTTTTCTTTTCTTATCTTCAAAATTAAGACATTGATATCTACTTCGGAGACAAGTTAATTAGATTTATTTTTTTTTTTAAATTCCCTTAATACTTGCATTGGGAACGATTAGTATTAATCTGCTTGTAATGCTATACAAGATATTTGGCACAATTTTTTTCTTCCACAAAGACATCTTTTATGCTGTTAGACAGTTACGAAAGCCAAAATACTTGTTTCATCTCCTGCTGTTCAGAGCCAGTTGTTTGCAGGGACTCAGTGCTTTCATTTTTGAACACACTGATGGGGTTGTGCTCTGTGAACATAGGAAGGATAAAAGTTAAATCCGTTTGTACCAATGTCTATGCACCATCTTTAGTGCTTTCATAGAAGTCTGCGTTACAGAATTGCTGTAATCATTGTGCTGTTGAGCTCATTTCCATTTTACTGGTTACGTTAGAAGGTGCAGTATCATCTTTTGTTCCTCATTCATTTATCTCTCAACCTAAAAATACTACAGTTAGCAAATCACCTCTAGGAGCCCCAGGTGACAGATACTGTTTTATACAACTGGCACACACTGCACAATCATGTGTCGTCACAACTTACGTGCAGATGCACTCCTTATGGGTAAAACATTTTTCTGTTTGCTCAAAAATAATCAAAAACCAAGCAGGAAGATGATAGAGATAAATGACTTTCAGGTTTAATGTTTTATGCTTTTGGCTCTATAGAAAAGCTTTTGAAAGGTTTCAGGGAAGAAAATGTGGGCATTAAGATTAAGAGGAACATGTGACTCCTTGGGAATCCCTGAGCAGTTTGTAAGTACTAGTTAGGGAACCAAAAGTATTTTCGCGGGCAAAGAGTTCTCATAGTAAAAACTGGCCATCTTGAATGTGTACTTCTTGATAATAATGCAGTTTGCTCTCTTCCTATGTCAGAGTCTATCAGGGTTATAGTTATCTCCATCCACCCTCCCACCTGCCCTGGTAGAAGCAGGTTTGGATCACAGGCAAACTGAAGCCTAGGTGAAATGTTTTAAGGCGCATTTGTTAGTAAGGAAGAGTGCTTAAAGCAGAGTTAGCTTTCTTTCCCTTCATCAAAGGCTGCCCAGGGAAGTGAAATGTTAGGGGTGTAAAATATAGATAGATGAATCAAATAGCTCAGTGCTGCTTTTTTCATTAATGTTATTACCAGCTGCAGGTTATCTGCACTCACAAATTTAGCAACGTAGCAAGTTGCATTGTCTCACATCATGATCACCAGGGGAAAAGGAGTGAAATCATATGGCTGAGTGCAAAGACAGAGGGCAGGACCCTGTTCTTCTGGCACCTCCAGCCTCTTACTTTATGGTGCGCAGGAGGAGAGCAACGGGCCGTGCTGCAGGATGATCTAAGTGTTATGGGGATGGCAGGCTGAGTAAGTCCACTTTATCATAGCACTGAGAAAGAAGTGTGCCATCCTGAGAAGTAGAAAGAATTACTGCCTGCAGTTATGCAAAGTGACTCTTCCTTTCTGCTTATTACCAGGAAGATTTATATAGGGTATAGCGCTCTGCTCTGGTACCGTGCTCTTAAAAAAAAAAACCACACACAGAGACACATAGAGCAGTGGAAGAAGCCTAGGGAAGAGCAGCGAGAACAATCAGACCTCTGAGGACAGTTGGAAAGAATTGGGGTTGTTTAAAAAGGAGAGGAAATGACCATGGATGTAATCCTGAAGCATTTAATCTCTTGTAGAAGGGAAAGGCATAGTCCATCTGCCACAGATAGATGGGTAGAATAGGAAGCAGTAGGTTTAAATTATGGAGGAAGTGACCCAGGTTGGACATTACTGTCATTACCACTAAAAAATGCTACTCATCTTCACTGGCATAACTTGGTTTGGGAAGGTGAGCAACCAGTATTACAGCTACTCCATAACAAATTAAGGAAGCATCTGCTGGGAGTGACATCGATGTAGCTGATAGTTCTCTGGGTCTAAAGCATATGCTGGGTCTAAATCCCTTCCAGACTTGTATTTCTAGGTTCTTTGGCCCTCACAATTAAGGGTTTGTTGGTTATTTCCACTGAAACCAAGTCAGGGGAGTAAGTAAATAACTGAGTATTTTACCGTGCTTCATCTGTTTGGGATCAGAGGAGAGAGTAGCATTTGCTCCCCCTATGTTTTTTTATATCAGCCTTGATTTTCAGGTTATGGTCATATCTCATTCAAAAGTTCCCTATGTATCTGCTTATTTCTGCCATAGGCTTCTATTTGCTATTCAGGATACTCTTGTAGCTGAAATTTTGAAGGGCACGAGTTTGCATTTGGAGGATTTTCAGGAGGTTCGGCTTGAGCCCACTGAGCAGGGGGCAACTTGGAACCCGATTTTCCACTTTCAGCAGGGCTATGCTGTGGAGTAAGGCTCCCTTTTGAGAATACATATGCAAGTCAAGGCCTGATATCCTAGATGCTAGGTGTGCTTCTCTTGCATCACATTCAGAGCCTTTTGTGGCTGTCCACACACTGTTTGCCATTTGTCTAGTTTAATGTAATTTGATTTGTGTTTTGGCCAAATACTTTGCAAAAACAAATTGACAACTGGTGTTTATGTATACAAACTAGTTAAAAGTCATTTTGCTCTTTCAATATGTTATGTCTTGTGGAGAAAGAGGAACTGTCATTTGGTAATGGTTTTCTCCATTTGCAGAGACACTTCCTTTTACCAGCACTGTCCTACCTATGTGTAATGTCTGTCCTGTACTTTGATGTTTCTTTCCATGTGGTGCAAATCTGACATCTTTGGAAGGAGCTTCAGGAGTTCTAGCTTCATACAATGAAATATTTCAAATTTAACTTCAGTGTAATAATCTGTATCCTCCTTGTTAGCTGAAGGAGGGAGGAATGTAGCATCTCAGACTTAAAGTGCCAACATACTAAAAAATGTAAAGAAATGTGCTATTCTTCTGTAAAACTGCTGCTTTTCAAATCTGCCTCCAAGGAAAACAAAACAAAACAAAATGAACAGAAAAGGAAGGGGGGAGGGGTAAAATTTCCATCCTTTCAGTATCTTCACAATAAATTTCTGGGTTTTATGACTAGATTAAATGCTAGTGTTGTGTTTTCAGGTAAATGGGATGCCGTTTCATTACTATGCAATGATATCTTATCGTACCTTGCGTGAGGAATCAAAGATACCTCCCATGTGTAAACAAATAAACACATGTTTCTTGTCCCTTTTGTCCTTCTCTTCCTGTTCTTCTCTGCCCTTTGACCATAACGCACATCTTCACTTCTCTTTTGTCTTACTGCAGCAGGGTTAACTTGTTGAAAAAAGTGGATGCTAACAAGTTGGCAAACATCCTGAACTTACATAGATGGTGCCTGAACCTTGCAGATGCACATATGGTAGTAGCTATGGAGTTTGTGTAGCTTCAGTTCTTGTTTGACAGCTTGTACATCATATAATTGGCTCCTGTCCCTTGTAGCTTCAGTTTGAAATCTATTTGCTTTTAAATATTTGTCTAAGACTTGGAAGAAAATTCTTAGTAGCCTTGAGAGCGTTTGAAGATGTTTTGAGGTGTCTTTCATCTGTTTACCCAAGGAAAAGTCCAGAGGCTTTGCTATCCTCAGTCTGCTTGGTAGTGACTCTGCTCTGTGATTCAGGAAGCTGCTTCAGCCTCTTCAGAGCTTCTGCTATCCTCCTTATTTTCTTTGCATAAATTGTCAGCTGCTTTGTAGGTTTTAAGTCATTAATTGCTTTTGAATCCTGTTTTTCCGTGCATGGATTCATAGGCAGAGTTTGTTTAGAAATCTGGCCATCTGCAAGACGTCAAATCTCTTTATTCATGCTGTTCAATCTAGCGCATGAAAAGCTTTTCTCGAGCATCTGGGAGTAGAGTCTATGAGACATCAGGGCTTCAAAGGACTCTTTGAGGGAGATTGTCAAGGGAAAAGTCTTCCCAAAATAAAGTTTTCCATCTTTACATATCTTGCTTAAGTGAAGAGCAGGAGCTTTTGTTTGAGAGAACACTCTTTGCAAATCAAAATGCTTTTATAAGTCCCATGTTGGGCTCCTAAGGGGAATCTGTTGTTACCAGGCATAAGCCCTGAAACTCTTAAATCAAAATGTATTTAATGGTGGATGGAGTTCTAAACAAACTTGAAATCTCTTCAGCTATTTCAGTACCTGTGACTGTACTGACATGTCTCGTAGCTGAGCAATTTTATTTCTACTTTCCAGGGTAAAAATGGGATTTAAGGATCGGTTTTGCTGATCTATTTAAGTTCGAGCCAGATTTTATATTGATGTTATAAAACCTCAGACAATCCTCAGAGCAAATATATTAATTGCTTCAAAATACTGTATTTTAAAGGACTTCATAGATTTAGAAGATTTAGATTTAGAAAAGCTGCAAAACAATAGTTTAAATGACAGAATGAAACTATTCTGTTTTCTGTCTTCCGAGTTAAATGAGTAAGTTAATATTGTGATATTTTTTCTTACATTTGAAGGAGTGTACAATGTCGGCGTGCTTGTAACCAAAGAAGAAGCTTGAAATCTGTTTGATTTTAACTGAACTTTAATAAAGTTCTTTTTCTCCACCTGCTCCAGCCTGTCTTTCAGGGCCTTTGTAACTATTTTTCTGTCTAAGAAAACCATTTGTTGTTTGTTCTCTTGGTGGGCATGACTCTTAGGGGAGCTGGAGGATGATGAGGCACGGTGATAGGTGCATAAATAGGGGTTTGTTTGCAGGATCCCTATCCATTATTACCAGAAGCATCACTAAGTGAAGGTGTGCGTGTTTAAGTTCTCTCCGTATGTTATGGTAAGTGGGTTTGACAAACTGAGGCTGCTCTGGAGTGATACTACAAAGCATTTTGAAACACAATACTTAAGTCAGCATTGGCAGAATGTATATATGGACACAGGGACTGTTCTTTCCCCCTTTCCTCCCATGCCACAAACTGCATTTATTTGTGTTAACCAGAAAGCTGTCTCTCCATTGTTATGAGTGTGCGATCCCACCTCTGTCAAGTTAGCTGTTTTACGGTGTTTCTGCCAACTTTGATACTAGCCATCATAGGATGTGTGGTATCTTGGTAGTGTGAAGCCCACTAGTAGTACACAGAATTCTTCTAATGGGCATGAATTGGGAGGGCAAGTTCTTGTGTAATGTGGCCAGGGCATTTTCTGAAATAATAACCTGGTAATACCAGGTTTGAAATCAAGCAAGACCTGTTCATGTATCCTCAGACCACAATGTGATTAGTAATGCTATGGTGCCACTTTCTTCCAGACAGAAGTCATTACCCAAAGTCTTCTTTTTTAATAGAAGTAGTGGGAAATGTATACTTCAAATTTTACGAGCTTTAAAAGGGAGAGTGAGGGAAGGACGAGAAGGATCCTTGTCCCATCCACGTTGCATTGGGTCGCTTCATCTGGATGTATGTATAACTTTCAAACTCCGAAGTGGATGATTTTTCCCATAGGAGGCCATTCTTTAAACAAGCTTTTTCTTCTTACTTTTAAAAGATTTTATGGTTCCATTCAGATTGGTATTCAAGCCAGTTTCCTGGCAGTCCTTAGTCCTACAACGTGTGGCTTTCATTTGGGGTTTTTGTTTTTTTTTTTCTGATAAAAAATGAACATATGTATGACATGATTTTTTTTGAAGTGAGATTTTTATACTAAAGTTGTATCCAAAGTTGTGAGGTCTTTTCTTTTTTTCTGAAATAAATGTCTGGAAGCTATTTGACTGAAAAAATAATCAGCCTTCTGTAGAGTTCTTCAGATTTAGAATATACTTGTCAGTCTATTTCTCACTGCTGGTAGTGTGGTTTTGTTTTGCTGTATCAATGAAGTGTGCTGGATTAGTTTCTAAAGGCTGAAGATGCAATTTTTAGGCTTTCTAATAACAACTGGAATAGAAGATTTCTTATTTTTAGGTCAAGTTTTTGGCAAAGCTGATTAGCAGAAGCCTCTTTATTCTACTTCAGTAAAAAATACATAAGCTTACAAAAAAAGTCATAACCTCACTTCTGTCAAAACTGTGCATGCAGTATGAAATACATGTGCACTGGCAGATAATTCAAATGTTATTCAGGTTTGAAAGTTGCTTTGGGCACTGAAATAGAAAAGGGACGAAATCAATTCACTTGATCCCTGCTGTAGTGTTTCAGTAAATTGGTATGGAAAATAATTTGCTTGATCGTTAATGTTGTTTGCACAGGGGAGAGTTGATATTTAGTTCATAGGTAAAGGATAATCACTATAATCATTTGGTAATTACCCCATTACTGATTGGTATTAATCATTTTATTGTGCAGTCAGTAAACATTTACGTGATTGTTTTACGTGAACCCGCATCATTTACCCGTATCCCAGCTGGTAGCCTCATGAACGCTTTGGAGACGGTATTGAAATTGTGCAGCACAATTTTCTGGAAATTAAAAATAAAACCAAACTCCCACACCCAACAAAAAAACCCCAGACAACAAAACAAAACCTTGTGGTTTCGTCATTTGTAGCGCCTGCCTTGACCTGGCTGGCTGGTTACGGCCATACAAACATGTGACAATGAAATGCTCTTTGCACAAATACTAAACGTACAAAGGAACAGGAAAGTCCAACTCGGGTGTGCTTTCAGTTCCTTGGAAGCAAACTGTTATTTTTCAGTTATGTTTGTGTAATTACTTTAAATCAATATCCTGTAGCCTCGTGCAAAGTCATAGTGAATAAAAATTGGTTTTTTTCCTCCCTCTCAAAATAAATACTTAGTGTCTCTTCAGAGGAGAACCCTTGGGAGTCAGGAGGAAAGCTTGTTATAGATCATGTAATGTTCCTTAATAACAATGTCTCTTTTTTCCTCCTAAGGCATCGCTGGCTTCACTCAATGACAGATGACCCTCCAACTACTCATCCACCAGTTGCTCGTAAGTTTATCTGGGAGAACCATAAATTCAATCTGAGTGGCACTCCCGGACAGTACGTACCTTACTCCACTACTCGCAAGAAGATACAGGAGTGGGTCCCACCTACAACAGCTAGCAAATAACAACAAATGTGACTTGCCTCAGCTTTGGCTATCAGTGTAAATTGTATTTTCACTGGTTTTGTTCAAAATAAAAGCCTCCTATAACAGCTGTGGTTTAGTTTATTGAATTGGGGGTAAACAAGTGAGAAAACATTGGGAAGAGGGAGAGGACAGAATACACGACAAGTCTTAATCTCATCAAGATACTGGGCTTTTTGTCATATTGTCAGTGGCTCTTCTCTTCAAGTAAGCAGCTCTCAAACTCTTTTTAGCATGAAAACCGTTCCTGTCACAGTCACTTCTCACATTTGTACCATTCAACGGAATACAAATGTAAATTTGAAATACAGGATTCTCATCTTTAACATTATCCTATTACAGTGTCTGCATGGCAAATAATGTACTATTCTTGTACTATTTTAGGAAGCCATCTCTTTAAATATTTATAAGTTAGAATAATAAGGCCAATGAAGGATTATAGTTTTTATTCATAAATTCATTGTGCATGAGTATGCATGCACCGCTGTATTACAATGTGGAATAATACATAATATAAAACTTGTAAGGCCTCAGTAATCAAAGGACATCTCACCCCCTAAGGGAACTCAGCCAGAAGCAGTGACCCCTGTCACAAAAATCTTTTTGTTGCTACTGTGTTACTGAGGTTCGTTAGAAGATGTTCTCACAAGAGTTTGAGATGGGCTGTTTGCCCTATTGTGACAAGACTTTAAAGGTCTTTGGAAGCTTGAGAATGCACACTTTTTGGGAGAGGTAGACAAGTAAAATGTACCAGAACCTATTCTCAAATATGTGAAGTTTGCAATTTCACATTTGAAAGAGTTGGTTGGGGCTGTGGCTTTTTCCTGTGTCTTGCAGTTGGTTGATTGTTATTCCAGCCTGCTAACATTTTTTAGAAGAGCTGCCCTCTCCGCAAGGCTTCCTCTGTCTGATGATCTAGTCTGTAGATAACTGGTGGTGGTGGGATGCCCACCCAGTCCCTCACTCGCTCCACCACCTCAACTGGATGGGGGAGAAAACAGACAGCTCGTGGGTTGAGATCAAGACAGGGAGACTGCTTGCTAGTTGCCATCACGGGCAAAAGGGACTTGACTTTAATTTATTGCCAATTAAAAGGCCAAAAAAAATATGTTAAACACAACCTTCCTTCCCCTTCCTGCTTCTTCCCAGGCTCAACTTCACACCTCCATTCCCAACTCCTCTACCTGCCCCCACAGCAGTGCTGGAGAATGGGGTTTGTGGAACAGCTTCTCTCTATTTCTTCCTCACGCCTTGCTCCAGCGTGGGTCCTCTCCACAGGCTGCAGTCCTTCGGGATAAACCTGCTGCAGCATGGGCTCACTCTCCACGGGCTGCAGTTCCCGTTGGGAAATACCTAGCTGCTCTGGTGTAGTCTCCTCTCAGGGCTGGGGGAGGATCTCTTCTCTGGGGGCTGAAAGGTCTCCTCACCCTCCTGCTCTCATCTTGGTGTCTGCATGGCTGCTGCCCACTTCTTTTCCCCTCCTCCTCTGCTTGTGCAATGTTTTTGCCCCATCTTAAATACACTTTCTCCCACAGCGCCCATTGCCAGCACCTTGATGATTACACCCAATCCACTGACTTATAAAAATAATGTTAAAGACAATTAGGAAGGGCTTTGAATATATTATATGGTTGCAGTTAACCTGTCCAGAAGAAAAAAAAACCTACTTTGCTCCCTAACAGCCACCCCAGTGGCTGCACTGCTGGCTCTGTGCTGGCTCCTTTTCCTTTCCATCCCCACCTGACTGGGTCACTTCAACCCCAGTTGGTTCCTTATTAAATCAATTTCTGTATTAATTCATTATTTAAAGGGGGGGGGTGTGTAGCTTTAATTGCTTTAAACTAGCTCTAGTCTTCAAATTAGTAGGAAGTAGCACTTACTGAGACGTCCTAACCTATCTAATTAAGGAAGGATAATGTGTAATTTACTTTAAGTCAACAAAAGCACCAAGCACAGCTGAAAAGCAATTTGGGCCATATTGAGCAGCATAGGTAGAAAAGACTCTTTCAACATTTTCATCCTGATGGATTATTTGACCTTAAGAAACAAGTTTCCCCCCAGCGCTGCTGAAGAGCTTCATTACTAACATTCATCTATCCATGCGCTACAGGCACAAACCTGGGTAGAGCAATTAACTCTATTAGTTTTAGCCTCTACTTCTTTTTTAATGCGTTTTATATCTATTTCATTCCTCTTCCTTCTTTGTCCTGTGAATTTTTTGGATTGCAGCCTACACATGTCAGGAGGTGCAGCTGGGAACGAGCCTCTGTATTCGGGGACAGAGAGGGATGCAGTAACTCTTCCTGTGCTGAAGAAAGAGGCCTCAGAGCTGGTTTGTCCTTTCTTTGTCAGCTGAAACAGAATCATTTGAGGGAGCTAACAGTTTTGAACAGCTTTGTGTGCAGCAATGCTTCACAGAAATGCAGGAAAATGGGCTCGTCCTGCTGGGCGGAAGCAAGCCTAGGACTCAGCAGCTTGGTTTGGAAAGTATCATCAATCTCACTTCTGGAGAGGACAGAAACCTGCTCATCCCGCTTTAATCAGTGGGAACCACAGATGCTGGATTTTAAATGCAGAATTTCGCTGACGTCTCTTGTAACATCGCTTCTCCAAGGTAGATTGAATAAGGCATGTACAAGAAATACAGCATATGCAGAGAAATCAGTGGTCTTTCACAGAGCACTCTGTAAACGCCTTTGCGATTCACTCCGTTTATCAGCAACCTCATTTACTTATGGAAGTTCACCTTTGCTGATGACATCTGCCTCAGTATCCAAGCTCAGTTGCTTTCCGGTCTAAATGACATTTTAAATGCCAAGCTGGCCCAGTGTCGCAGCAGATGGTGTCTTCAACCAAGTGCAACTGAAGCACTGACAGGAATATTCCCCTTGCACTAAATGTGACTTTAAAAGAGGCAACTTTCTGACATGGGAACCGTCTCATTAAGAAGACAAGTACCTCTTCCAGGAGCAGCAAAGTGATGGTACTCACTTTAATTTTAAAATTGTGCCTTTACCAGCAGCTTTCTGCACCCCCACAGTCCAGAGCAGCCCTTTGCTGTAGCTTCCCCCGGGCTGTTGCTGTGCTGACACCACGCTTGGCTCAGCCCCCTGCATTGGCATGGAGCCCTTCCCTCAACTGCCCTTCCTTCAACACTGCATCCTCCCTTGCTGCTGCCCGAGGCTGCGCTTCTCTGCCCGATAGAGCCGAAACTGGCCGTGAGACAGGGTGGAAAATGATGGAGGAAGGTGATTGAGAAATGATGGAGGGAGATGATTCTGCCCCACTGCTCCGCTCTGGTGACACCCCACCTGGAGTATTGCATCCAGCTCTGGGGTCCTCAACATAAGAAGGACATGGACCTGTTGGAGCAGGTCCAGAGGAGGGCCACAGAATGGTCAGAGGGCTGAAGCACCTCTCCTATAAAGACAGGCTGAGAGAGTTGAGGTTGTTCAGCCTGGAGAAGAGAAGGGTCTGGGGAGACGTTATAGCAGCCTTCCAGTACCTAAAGGGAGCCTACAGGAGAGATGGGGAGGGACTCTATCAGGGAGTGGAACGGTAGGTCGAGGGGTAATGGTTTTAAACAGAAAAAGGGTAGATTTAGATTAGATATTAGGAAGAAATTCTTTCCTGTGAGGGTGGTGGGGCACTGGAACAGGCTGCCCAGAGAAGCTGTGGATGCCCCACCCCTGGAAGTGTTCAAGGCCAGGCTGGATGGGGCTTTGAGCAACCTGGTCTAGTGGAAGGTGTCCCTGCCCAGGGCAAGTGGGTTAGAACTAGATGATCTTTAAGGTCCCTTCCAACTCAAACGATTTTCAATGATTCTGTGGTTCTATGAAAACAGCTTCAGGAGACCGTCTCCCAGTGTGAAGACCCCAGTAGCAATAGGCCAATACTGGGGCACACAACATGGCTCTGCAGCATAGGCCCTACAGCAGTGGCACCACCGGCCATGCCCACCTCCTGTGTGCTGCCTTCAACCCCCCTGCCAGCAGGGTACACTGCCCTGTCCCCATCACCAGGGGTGGGTCTTTGCCAGCAGAGAGTTTATCAAGACCCTGTTAGTCCAACAGCCCGGGTCAGCACGACACAGTGTTAAAATAACAAGAGAGGGCTCCATCAACAGGATCCATTGGCAACCGCTGCTTACTAAGCCTCTGGATTTTGACCTTAAGACCCAAAAATTGCCCTGGCTGAGCAGGTCTGGAGGTTGACTTGCTGACAGAGGACCTGTGCTGTCAGTGAGTACAGACAACACTGTTCGGTGCTCTCGAGACTCCATATTGGCTGTGACGCTGGAAGCAGCTAATGAATCCACTGCAGCTCTGTTTGGCAAAACGTTCCTTCACCAGATGAGATAGATGGAAGGGAGAGGCAGTGCCAGCACCGCACTGAAGAACTTGCAGCAAAGAGTTAACGTTTCATAACCATTTCTAGCTACAGCAAGAGGAGAAATCTTTGACAGGCCAGAACATCCTGGACCATTTAAGAAAGCTGGGAGGAGAGGGGAGGAGGCCTTGTCCTTCTCTGCCCAACCTGTGCTGTACTTCTGACTGCATGCTGTGCCCCATGAGGGCAGGCCAAGAACATTCATATACTCACCACCTCACATTTCTACGTCATACAAGCTCAGGCTTCAATTCTGGGGATGTTTCCTGCTAAGGTTGGTGCTGGGAAGTAGTCTTGAGTGGTAATTACGGGGATGATTGTTTTGGACACAGGTGGAAGTCATCAGCCCAACAAGCTGTGGTATATATTTTTCCACAGCTGTGGTTCATTCAGAGTGAAACTTTTGAGTTACTAATTCTGTGGGGCTTATTATTTTGCTGGCAACCCAGGGGGAGAGAAGGAACAGATCCTTGCTTTGTGAAGAGGTTAAAACAACTGCAAGTCTGAAGGCTCTCCCTTCATGTGGTGTTTGCAAGGGGTGTACAAAGGCAGGGACTTCGAGGTGGGGAGGAAAATGGCGACCTTTAAATGGCACTTCAGGTTCCTTGTGCAAATCCCACAGCAAATGCTGTGTTATGCCAGGGGGAAGCCTGTCTCAGTGGAAAAGATCAGAGCAACGCGTGTCAGCAGGGAAATGCCCTGCAGGGTTTTCTTCTTGGAGACCTGCTGAGCTTTGAACATCACCCTCTTGTTTCCAAGCAGAGCAGGGCCCACGCACTGGAGCTCATGGAGGCTCTCTCTTCCAGCCAAGTTTCAACATGGAGTCCAGGAAGGGGAGCTCTTTGCTGAGGATGCTATTCCCAGCTACCAGCAGGAGCATGACCATGCTCGGCTTGCAGAGGATCTTGGAGCCACTGGAACCTTCCCTTTGCTGAAGAGCCAAAACCAGGTCTGGCAATTTCCTTTCCTTACGCTTTTGAGTTACTTGAACCCGCATAATGTCGTTTCCCAGACTGACGAATTTTGCAGGCGCTCTTAGCTTTGGTCACGTGTGACAAACACAAAGGGCAGATTCAAAGCAGGATTTTGAGGAAAAAAGAGATGTGTTTTCAAAATTTATATATGTAATAATCAGCTATAGGATGGATTTTTTTTAAAAAAACATTTTAAGACTTACATTTGTAACTTCCTCTATGCCTTTTTCTTAGAGGTTTTGATTCACAATTTTTTCCTATTAAATATCAAAAGAGGAAAAAAATTAGAACATGAATACATGTGTGCTCAGCAATATGCATATACAGAAATGTGCATAGATACATTTTTAGTAGGAATATGAAATACCAAATTTAGCATAAATACTATATTTAGTTGAAAAATTGCATTACAAATTTTCCAACAAACAGTGCTAAACATTCTTTGTTAAATTATGAACATATGTAATAAAAGTTCAAAACTGATATTCAAATCTTACTTGCTAATTAAAGTCGAGTCACTTCATTTAGATCAGTTCATCCTGTGCTACAAACCTGATAAGGCAGAAGAGATTGATTTTGATGTTGCAATCAAAAATTTGCGTGTGTGTGCATAAAACTGAAAATAAGCATTACTGGCTAATTTTTATGTGGGTATTTAGAGCAGGAGCAATAATTACAGGACAGCTTCACCAATTTCTTCTAAAATCTAAATTGTTTTCAAATTTGTTCCCATTCAGAAGCATATGCAGCAAACTAAAGTTTTAGGAGACTATCTTTTTCTTTTTGTAAATTACCACCCAAAAACTACATTAATAGTTTAGTGTAGTTTAATCTCTGTAAAGCAACAGTGGTTACAAAATCTATTTAAATAATCTGTACTACTGTTAGATTCACCTCTGCAATTTGCAGCTCAAAAGATTCCTGTTTTACATTTATTTGTATTGCTAGAATATTGTATCTATTTCTTTCTCTTTGTCTGTGGTGTAATTTCTTTTCCGCTCCTCTAATGGACTAATCAATTTTCCCCTGTGATATATATTTCAAATACTAGTTTTAGAGCAAGTGGTTGTAGGACTGTTTTATATCCTTCATAGCCCAAAGGATTTTTGGTTGATGGAATAGTAATCCATCAGAACACAGCCTGAACATAACAGATGAAGTCTCATGTGGTTGAGCATTCAGACACAGGCCTATTAATAGTTTGTTTTTTGAGGGTAACCATCCGTAAAAATTCAATGAGGCAAAACCAAATTCAGCAATATCTGTCTGTGTGGCACTTCCCTCGTGTCTTGCAGCGAAACAATGGCCAGAGGAAGCAAGAAAACTGTAGCATGTTTTAATTTGAGGCAGCTGTGTTAAAAAAGAAAAGGATTTATTTACCTTGGCTGTTGGGGAGTTCATGGAGCTGTTTTACTTTCCAAAGGAAAAAAAAAAAAAGTTGAGTGCAACGTTTTTACAGCATAAGTCTCAGGTACACCTCGCTTGCCTACAACGCAGCAGCAAGACCAAGACCATTGTTGGCACAAATTAGATGTTTTTGTTATTTTGCACATCTCAACTTGACCTTGAACATCTCCAGTCTGACCTTCATGTCTCTCTGGGACCCAGCCTAAGGGTGGCTTGGGCCACTCAGCACAACGCTGCCCTGGGACAAAGATGTGTTCACCTCAGAGGGTCACCTCCAAATCTCAAACTGAGCCTTGTCACTGGGGGTCTGAATGGGGTGCCGACTCCTGGCAGCACTCTTGGTCTTCTGGGTATATCAAAGCTTAATTTCTGCATGCCTGTGCCCCAGAGAGCCCATTAATAATGTGAATCTATGCAGAAGAGCATGTCTGAAACTGGAAACAGAAGCTGACGAGGGAGTTGTGCTGTTTCTCCTCTGTTTCATGGACAGGAGGAGATGCAGGTGACACCAAGAGCTCTGCCCGGCACCTGGGAGTCATGTTGGCTTCAGAGGTCTCTTGAGCTGGAGTCTGGCCAGGCAGTCAGAAAACACTGTCTCCATTCAAGAATTTGCAACTTTCCGTGAATAACTAAAAATGGAGGGATAAAAACTGTGCCACTAAAATGAGCCTGTTTCAGGTCACAGAGAGGGACGATATACTTTGAGTGATCAACTCACATTTGTATATTTAACAAGCAAGAAATCAAATCACAAAGAGTAAGGCAAGATTTAGATTTCTTATATTAAAGTGTAAAAATTCAATTTTTTTACTCACTTGAAAAAGGAAGAGTGAGAGAAATACCTGGCTTAATTTCTTTTGCCTTAGAAAAAGCTTTCTTCACTAACAGTATCAGCTGTAAGAGTTAAAGCACATGGGAGACTTACATGGAGCTGACACCGACTCAGACGCAGGGTTGAGATGAAAGTCATGGGCTGCAGGCCAGGACACAATCTTACACTATCTGAAAGGACTCAGTCCAAAGGTATTAATGCTTTTTAATTTTTTTTTAATTATTATTTAGCTAGCAGATTAAAATCCACCTAGCTTTCTTTTCACTCCTGCTATTTAATTTGCATTCCCCTCCGGTGGGATCTGGTTTCATTTTTATAAATAAGCTTTTTCAGTTTCAGTGCTGTTGCTGTAAATACTAATAGGAAATGTTAATTTGTGTTTATCAACTTCAAATGATTTCTAATGGGCTTCAAATGATGGACTTCAAATAATTTCTGATGGATTTTTTCTGATGGATTTTTTTTTTAAGAAAAAACCCACATCTGTTACACATCTGTTAGTCTTTGGGCTTTTAAAGCTTGATTTGGCCAATAAAGTCTATGTTTTGAAAAGCAGCAACAGAAGCCAATGTGTCCTGGCAGAACTGCTTCAAACTGTGCAGTAAATAGCAAGGTGTCTTGTGATGTATTTGAAAATACAGAGCTTGAGAGGGTAAAAATTAATTCAGCACCCAACCATTACTTGCTGTAGCCAATTATTAGAGCTGAATGAAGAATTAAGCTAAGCATGGCTTCTTTTTTTGCATCCCACCAAGGTGGGATGCAAAACTTGTGGTTGGTCGGTAGGTAGGTACCTGCAGCGCAGGGCTGGGGACCTGGAGCCAGCTCCAGGCAGCCCTGTGCATGCACAGGGAAGGGGCTGCTCAGGAGACATCAGTGTTGGCCTCTCCTCAGCACCATGGCTGGGTGCTCCTCTGTCCCCCAGTAATTTATGGTTATTTACATCTGTAACAAACAAAACTGAGGTGCAGAGAATAATCCCTAATGTAACATCCAGCCTCCCCTGGTGACTGGGGAACTGTGTTACCTGCTGGACTTGGATCTGTGGGCACTGTCCCTGCTGTGCGCACACACATCCACAGCAACAACTCCCCTGCAGCGCACACATCACTGGAAGGTGGCTACCTGGCTCTGCTTACTCTTCACCCCCTGCAAGTCTGTCCCCCCAGCAAGGTGCCAGCCCCTCACTTGGATCCAGGTGATCATTAGAGCATCTATCGATGCACGGTCATCTCTGCTGCTTGCTAGTTGCCACCACATCTGCCCAAAGAAAGGGCGGTAAGTAATCGCTATGTCACCCACACCATAAGGGCTACCTTACAGCCATAACCTTGCCAGGGGGCTGACGGTGGCCCTGTCACCTGCCTGTGCTGCGGCTGCAGGCCTGCTGCTGGCAGCTGAAGAAAAGCAAAAACTGGTTTCCAGAAAGCAAACACCAAAAGAGTGAACATCTCCATGGTGGCCAAGCACACATCAGATGCTCCAAACCCAGCCTGTGAAGTGCAATTACGTACCCGCAAAAGAAATGCGGTGAGCAATAATTAATCTGTGCTATAACACTTGTCAAATTACATTGAGTAAATTTTTGTTTCTTCTAAAGCCCGAATGGGTTCTTATCTGTACTTGTAGCTCCTATTAGTCAGGATTGTAATTACTGTTGTCACTCAGCAGTAGGAAAACAAAAGCCATAACTGACTGTCCAGGCCTGATCGCGGCAGCAAATCTCTTGCCCATTTGTCTAACTGGGCAAAATGAATGCCCTCGTGTCACAGTGCGTGATTCTACAGTATAATTAACTTCATGCTCTGCAATTATCAAAATAGTATCTTGATACAGAAAGATACCAAGGAAACAAATAACTTTTATCATCCACCAGATGCTGCCTAGAATCAAGCGTTCAAAAGTTGCTGTAGATTGGCAGTTGTACATTAGAGTTCATATAGGTCTTTTGGAGAAGACGTTTTGCAGGCATCTAGACAGTATCTTTCCTGAGCAGCTTGCCAGTATTAACAAGGAGCTGTGAGTGAATTTGTAGGACTGTCTTGTCTTCCTTTCTGTTGTTCCCTTCCCATGTGACTCAATTAAAATAGCATTAAAAAAGGAATTATCAAATAAAATAACAAACTCTCCTAAGAGAGACACTGACCTCCTAAATAGAGTTAATAAACACATGTACCTTTATACATACATACGGTATACAGGGAATAATTGTGCTTATCACTTGAGTTGCTCGAGCCTTTCATTGTCTTTTGGTAGCTCTTTAGCTTTGGTATATGTTTAGTCGGTAGGGAACCTGTTTCACCTCCAGCATTGCCTGAAAACTCCCACTTCTCTTCATTTATTCCCCAAAAGCCATGCCACAGTGGGTCAAGAAAGCCCAAGCCGGTGGGGTGCATAAGTGTTTTGTCTTCACGTTTTAGTGAAGCCATTACGAGCTTTTCACTCTCTGTGCTGAATTATTCAGTTTTTGCTGGGAAGTCCCACGCTGTTGGGAGCACTGTGGCAATAGCCGGTGAGATCCAGGTGCAACCTCTTCCCTGCAGCTTGGCTTCCCCACAGCAGGACATACTGCTTTTACAGTGATGGCAGTGGGAGGCTGGTACTGCAAACAGCTTCTGAAAGGAAGGCAGGGGGAAACTCTCTGCAGGTAGTAGTTTTTCTTCTCTTCACCCAGTTGATGGGCTCACACATTACTGCTCTGAGGTCCATCTGTGCATCTTTCCAGCTTCCCTGCAGTTTCCCTGCATGTTGTCGGCCACCTTCCCCCCTGTTCAAGGCAACTCCCCTGCCGTCCTCCCTCATTCCAGGTCTCCATGCTGCCTCCTGTCCCTCACCCACAGCCAAGGGGGTTTGTGCCAGCCCTGGGTTCCTCTGTTCTCCCTTCCCATGCCCGTAGCTGCCTGCCTCTCCCCTTCCCTGGATAATCCTGCAAGGTTGCCCTTCTGGATGTTAGTCCTGAGCTCATCACCCATGGAGCTGAGTGCTTAATGCAATGGCATCAATCCAATCTCCAATCTAATTAAAGTTGGTCTCTCATTTTCTTTCCCCTGACACCCTAACTAACAGGAAAGCTGCACAATTACTTACCAGTATGAAGGAACTGAGATGTGAGATGTGAGATTTCCATTTTGTCCTGTTAGCACAAACGTCATTCTTAGCCACTTTCCTTTCAAATATGAGTGGCTCTTTTGTTAGCCCCCAGAGACTGGAAAGATCTCTCCTTGTTCTCCTAATCTGACAGACAGCCATGAATTGAGCAAAATAGACTAAAGAGGGGTTGGGGTTTTTTGTATGTTTTTAAGTAGGCGTTTGACCACTTAATGTCTCCTCTTAGAAATTACTAACTTGCATTTATATTTCTCAGAGTTGGGTGAAACATCTTAGGTTTGGCTAAAGCATATCTTCTTGCACAGCATCCTGTCTTGCTCTGTGGAATTGCCTCTCCTTGGTCACATGTTCTAATGAGCAGTTGCCTCCATGGTTATAAAGCTAGGCCTAATTTCTAATTCAATTTGTCTGGCTCCAGCTTTCAGCCACTGCATCCTTTGTTGTCTTTCTCTGCAAGCTGAGAGAAGTGATGACTACCCAGTATTTTCTGCCTGGGAAAGCACTTGTACACTGTAATCAAGTCACCTCTCACTTTTCTTGTTGACAAGCTAAACAGACGGAACCCTCCATCTTTCCATGAAAAGCACTTTTCCCTTGTAATTCTTGTGGTTCTCTACCTTCCCCAGTTTTTCATCAGTCTGTTCAGAGTGAGGATTACCTACCACACCAATCCTGTACACAAAGCATAAAAATCATCTTTCTCCTGCTTACTTTATTCCCCTCATGCCTGCAGCAAGGAGTTAAGGATGTACTAGACCTTTTCTGTTAGTTTGCTGCAGGATTGCACAGGGAGCTTGCTTTAGGTTGCCCTGAAGGCAATTGGTGAGCAGTTCCCATCTGAGAATCTTGGCTGTAATTTGGTGCTTTGCAGCAACCTTGGGCTCCTCCAGCTCCAGTGCCGAGTACTGCTCACCTTTGTGCTCCAGACCCACCCTTTGTCCCATCTCACCCATATCTCGCTGGGTTCATAGGAACTGCTGAATTAGCTAGTTCTGAAACCACTCAGCAAGTGCTTTTCTGACATGGTACATTGTCAATGTTTCATCAGGTTTTACACAGTACCAAATTAAACCCCTTGCAATCGTCTAGGTGTGTTACATCTCCATGTTTGCCTGCACAAACCTGTAATCTGAAATGATGAAATGAGATTTCTTTGGCAAGTCTCAGAAAAATCACAACAATTGACACTCTGTGCCTACCATTAATTCTTGGGGTGCTGTCACCCTCTGTTGTCTCTACCAGTCTGGTTTTTTCCACACTCCTGATCACTGCTAGGGCATATTTATCTTAATCAAGTCACTTCAACATTTTATATACTAGCACATCATGAGTATTCTTCCAGTTTCATGGAATTTCCCCAGTACTTTCAAACTCAAGGACAGTGAAAAAGAAGGATCCTCAGCCAACTTTTCTACCGCTCTTGGATTTCCCTGACATCTAAACATGCCAAGTTAGTAACATTCATCCTACATATCCTCCTCAGTTCCTGGCGATCAAAGAACAAGTTCTCTCTAATTGATATGAATCCTATTTTTTCCAGATACAAAATAAAAATATTAAGCTGTCTGTATTATTAGCATTTTCACCGTTCAATTCTGAACCATCTTCTCTCCTGAGATGTTTGGCTCTTTGTGTACTTCTGTATTGACCTTAGCCTCACAGCTGGCATGCAAACCTCCTCAGTAGGAACTGCCTGACCTTTAGAGGCCATGGTGAGAAGATAAGTGCTTGCATATCTCGTTTTTCCTCTCAGGGGAACCTGAGGACTGGGGAATCTGCTCTTTCAGAGGTGCAACAAGGCTAACGACAGCTGTGGGGAAGAAAAGGAGCAACATTTGTTCACCACCCCTCTCTGATGACTGTTAATCATTTCAGTTGATGATAACCTGCTCACAGCCTAATACAGGTTTTAAAATGATTGATGACTCACACTGTTCTATCCGATAAGGATAAGTGCTCTTTATTGGGGTAGGTATAGTCAGAGCAGGGGGCTGTTAGGGAAAGATGGAAACTCCTACTCTGTTTTAGTTTCCTACTGTTCCCAGTTTTCTTCATTTCTACAGACTCAAGAGCAGCGCTGGGACTGTGTTCCTTGATCATCAGGGATGCTCACCGTCACCCTGATCACCATCAGTTTAAAATCATACAGACAAAAGGGAAATTAAAATGAAACAAAGAAATCAAAGCCAGGAATCTCGTTAGATTCTGCTGCCTATGACTTTTCCTGTGATGTTAGGTTTCATTTAAAAAGAAGAGAATTTTCCTCTTGCGTATGTTTTGTGATAATTCTTTTATTGTATTTACTTCCGACTGGCATCAGAGAAACTTCAGGGGATTGCAGGTCTATTTTTTTCTGTGTTGCAAAGCTGTAGCAAAGCCAGAATGTAGGAAGCAGCTAATGCTAAAATTACACCTTGTTTATATATTTAGTGAAAAATTACCCTGCAGAAGGCTTTGCTGACTGATAGGGGAGCGTGTGCGCTTGTTTCACAGACTGAACCAGGGCTGAAAACCCCAGTAAGGCAGCTCCACGCAGCCGCTGAGTGAGCCATACGTGGTGCCATCATAAAACTGACAGGGTGGCTTCGCGCCAGCTGTAACTGCACTCTTAATTTAGCATTTGGTGGCTCTAAAAACGTAGTACTTTATAGTTGCTTGTAAAAATCCCCAACTGCATTAAAATACCATGTTCTATGCATCTTACCGGGTGAGTTACACCTTAATTCTTTAGTGACACAAGCTTTATTTTGATCCTGTTACTCTTGATTCACCTTGTCATTCAGAAATTTCTAAAGGAAACCAAATTACATTGCCCCTATTTCTGACTGTGATAGCTGCTATACATTAGGATTTTTTATCAATATTGGTGCTTCCTGAATTATTTGCCTCCTAACGTGTGAGCCCCACGAAGAATTTGTCACCACTGTAATGCTGTTTTTTGCTTTGAAGGTAGTCCATCTGCTGCTAACCTTTTAACAGAGAACGAGGGTAAGGTGTCAGGCAGAAGGTGAGAGGTGCAGGTACCAGGTATATCAAGTTCCTGCAAGTTTTGTAAATAGTGATGCCTGGGTAAAGGAGAAAGAATTAATTAATACCTCACCAGGAGATGGGCTGCTCATGTGCTGCCTGGCTTGCCCTTGCACACCAGCCTGCATACCCCAGCAGGCCAGTAAGTGTGGGGGGCGACCCAGTCTGAGGGCAGGCAAGGGAGCACTGAAAGCAGAGGGGAATTTAGGGTGTGTGGAAGAAATAGGGCAGGCAATGGGGTCACCTAGGGAGGAAAAAGCCAGAGCTATTTTGGTGGGCGCATGAGGCCATGGGGGCTTCCCTAAGTTCCAGCACTTGTGTGACAGTGTTTGTATTTGCCTGCGTTTCACAGCTGATCTATTGAAAAATAATAAACCAAACCATGAGACAAAAGGTTGACTCATCATCACCAGTTCTCTGTGCTGTCTGAGAATGCACCTAATTTTCCTAATCAGAAAGTAACAAACTTCTGTGGCTTGACTGAATCCCACTAGAGTAGGCATGTGGCCTTTCCCTACCCTTCTCCTGCCAGCCTACAAGAGTTGAATCAGTTTAATACGTGCTGCCACAGACAATTTATTTACATTTGTTCAAAACAAGAAGTCACAGTCTGTTATGTAGAGTAACTGCTAAAAACAAACAAAGAAAATCCTGTCAAGACACGTAATATATATTCACGTTATGGTTCTAGCATTTGGTTTACCATTCAGCAGCCAGAATACGTAACAACCACCTCTGTGATAGGAATTGATTTTCATATGATGGGTTTAATGAAGTAGTAAACATTACAGTGCTTGGCTAATTCAACGCAGCCACCCATGGCTTTCCATTTTGCTCTGCACAGCCCATATACCACTCCCAGCACACTGCAGGGAGTTAAAAGATAGGAAAATGCTAGCTACATAAAAGTTGCCTTTTCAGTGTCTCAATTTTGACTGCACTAGTGTCTGTAGTCTTCGATCCGGTCACAGTTTACATCACTGAGCTTTAAATGTAGATTATCTTGACGAAAACCTTTCAAAGTCTGAGAGATTCCAATTCTGTATTGAAATAGCAGATGTTATCCCAAGATTTAATATGTTCTTTCATTCTAATCGATGGCAGACAACCTGTTTGATCTGACATTGCACGCTGAAGTCATATTTTTTTCCATGCTGTGTGCTAAAGATCAATTTAAAATTGTCAGTAGAGGCCTGACAGTTTTATTTGTACTTGGTAATTAAGGGGCCTGATTTGATGTCTAAATGGCGCTGGAAAATGTTACATTTTCTTTGCCAAATTTTTGCTTTTTACTCTTATTAATCCTATTGTTTAAAATAGCCTTTGTTCTGTAAGAAGGGAACTGGCTCCAATTCTTGGCTTGGGGGTGGTGGTTTTGACTGCAAGGGTTATTCACACTACCTATTTGAAGAAAATTTACCTCATTTGTCATATAAGGAGCCTCTCTATAGGCAAGGTAGAGGTAAACAACTTGTCAGCAGCTGATGTGTGAATACCCACCAAAAGGTACACAAACTGGGAAAAGCAGAGCAATACTTCTTGTCCATTTGTTCTGAATTGCTGCGTTCCCAAGTCTTTGCTGTTATCAAAAGTAGGTAATTGTTAGGATTTTTAAGTGGTCTGTGGTTCTTTACATGCCCCAAGTTATGCCATGTTTAATCTTATGTGGATACACACACCTGATAGGACTGTTGAGATCTATGCCCTGTGTGGTAATTTGTACCAAGAGAGGATCTGCTCCTCAGAAAACGCTTCATGTGGAGAAGATATTGGTAGTGGATTGTGAAGGAAGACAGTAAAGGAACATTCCTAAACTGCATTTCTTCTACAGAGAGGGTGGATAGCAATGCTAAGGCAGGCAGCAAGTCATTTCAGGACAGTCTAGTACTGTACGGAGTAAGTGCAAGAAATCATTTCAACACACAGTAAACTACAAGCACTTTAAGCAAGTCCTTAAGGGACTCAAAGACATTATTAAATGCTTTCCTGAGTCAAGACTAATATCTGATAATTTAAATAAAATTAAGAATTCTGTAAGCTTAGCTAGAATGCAAAACTGAAGTCAAAAGCCAGTTTGAGAAAAGATCTGCAGCCCGGGCAGCCTTCCAGAGAGCAGGCACTCTCAAATGTCAGCGCAGTTCAGAGATGCAAAATATTTCCTGGATGCACCAGCACCATGTCTGAGTTAGCCAAGGCTGGGCTCATTTTTGCAGTAGCTGGGGAGAGAATTACTTTATCTATACAGCAGGTAAAGCCAAACGCAAAAGTATTTTTCTATCTTTCAGAAAATCTAGATGCAGTTACTGAAATTGCTACAAGTGCAGTGTTCTCAGTTCAGCAAAGTTACATTTAGATAATCTCCTAAGTAGCAGGGTAGCCACCATGAAAGCACTGGAGGAGGGCATAAATTCTGGCTGAGCTTGTTTCTTTAGCCACAGGATAATGTATTTCCCTTAATTCTGGTCTGTTCTACCTGACTGGAATACTTTATTCCTTTCAATAGGTTTTTAGTCCTTGAGTTTACTCATGTACTTCAAAATACATGCTTATGTGGTTTGTGAGGTCTATATTTGCTTTAATAATAACTGCTGGATATTGGTACTAATGCCATCACTGTAATAATTTTGATCTCATGCCTGGATAACAATGTTGAAATAGTGATACTGAATGAATATATGAATGAATATATGTTTGCTACTTTATTCTCTTTCCCTTTCCCCTTCACTGTTACCTTTTTAGTATCAACTCTTACATTTTAGTTGAGCTCTTCTACTAAGATTTATCTATCTAGATATCTCTGCCTCTCTGTTGTTCAGTACCTTAACCGGTTATTGTGCTACAACTTTTTCATACTCGCTTCTCCTCTGAATAGGCTTGAAGTACAAGTTCTATTTTAAATGTGATGCTTATTTAACAAAGTCGATGTCTTTCATCTTGCATTAGCTCAAATGAAAATATTGCCATGTAAATTTTCAACTCCCGTGCAACTGCCTATGGAGGCAGAAAAGAAAAGGCGGTTTAAAACTCTTTGCTGGCCTGAAGCACTTGATCCCTGACTACTAGGCAGTTTGCTAACTCATCTAATTCAAATACGCAAAAGGGTGAGTAGGCAATAAACCATCTCAAACCAATCCGTCTGGCAGTAGGTAAAACAGCTATAATGAACAGCTCTGTGTTTATGGAGCACATTTCCTACTCAGTCTAGTCATTTGCAGGATCCAGGCCACGCATGTCACAGGTTGTCTGAGAAGCAATAGATGCAGGCAGATGACTGCATGTGAAAGGGGAGTTTGAGGATAATTTATGATGATGGATGTTTGCTGTTTATGTGCACTTCATTAGCTAAGTCAGTCTGGCTCGCGCTCCTGGGACTTGTCTGCTTTCTCTACTGCTTGCTGATGGCCATTTGCTCTGAGTTCATAGGTGAATGAACACAAACATATGTTTTTGGATAGATGATCTGCTTTATGATGACTAAGGAATGCATGAGGCATCTGTTAGGGAGCTGTTAGAAGTTGCCATGTCCTTCGGTACAGAAGTTGGGAAGAATATATTGTAGTATTTCCCTGTTCTTCAGGCAGAGAAAAGGCAAAATCTATTAAGTTTCTGTTTAAAATGTGGCAATTTTATTCTGACTTGAGATGATCTAAGATCTAACAAGGTCCTAAACTGACTCCCAATATGAGAAGCTTTGTATCTACCTCAACCAATGCTATCAGCATAATGTCTTGGTGTTATGAACCTTTGGATTGCCTTCAGTGGCTATGTGGATAGATAAATAATAGCAGGATTTAGCTTTGTGTATGTAAAATGATTAGGCAAATCTGTAGGAGCAGCAAAACCAACTGAGTAGCTGTCTGAAAAGCGAGGACATGAAGTGCTCTCTAATGATTCTGAACATGACAGCTAAATTCACAGTGAGTTCAAAGTTATACCATAATTGTGGTAGTGTACTGTTTAGCAAGGACAAGCTAATTCTTTTGCTTTGTGAAAAAGGAATAATACTAAATTTTTACTCTTATAATAAAATTCCTGGTGTAAATATATATGGAAGTACTCATACAGGCAGGAACAGGAACAGTTACGTGATCAACGTCACGTACCTTTCAGATTTCTAGGAACAAAGGACACTGTAAATACATATGTATTTTGTAATTGTATCTTTTTTTCCTGAATGACAGCTTCCAGAAAAATAGTGACAAGGACAGTTCTGAACAGAGGATTAAGTCAGGTTGCTTAGTGCAGCTTGAAAAGTGTGAACAGCAAGAGCGCTGAAAATATTACAGTAAGATACAGCATTGCAAATGATAAAACAAAACCCCATAATAAATTCAAATTGCTAATGCGTCATTTGCCATTGTTATCAAGGCACCTCTGCAGGTGAGACCGGGCAACCAGTATGCATCAGCAGGAACTGAGATTGCGTGTCCACCACACGAGCATCTTGTACATGAGCATTTACTATGAGCAGTAGTGAAACTGCTTTAAAGATGTGCTCCCACTTCCTTCCCAACTCTCCTGCACCCCACGTGCTTTCCCCTTCAGTTAGGCTGCAGGTATTACAGCTGTTGAACAAGTTCAGCATAAGAACTGAACTGACAAAACACTCCAAGGTTAGACACAGTGGCAACAACCTGTTGTGCTGGTAATGGAAGTGTTTACATTGGAAGTACTTGTCCTTGAAACCAATATCCACTGTCCTGGTATAATTGTCTTCTACCAAATAGCTTCCTTATTGTACCCGTATTTTTTTAAGCAAGGATAGCTGCAACAGCAAGTGCTCATTCTCCTGACTGAATAACTGAGTGAACAAAACGTGGTGTGTAGAAAAGCCCTTCCATGCTTATTTGGAAATATCTCCCTTCTCCTTTCGAAGGTGTTCTGATTCATGCACTGCAGTACTGGGTATCTCCTCAGATCAATGTGGAATACGAGTGAGGCAGCAGCCCTGTTTGGTCCACTGCGTGCTGGGCACTCCAGTGATCAAAGCCCTCCTCAAGCTAGATCTTTTAATATCCACTCACACAGACTTGGTGATATCCCAGTGTTTTGGGCTGAAGTCTGCTTGGGAAACTCGTCCGCTTCTCTGGCTATTTATGTTGTACGCATTAACAAAGCTGTGCATCTCTCCTGTGTTGCCCATCCTAGGATTTGCACTTTCTACAGTGATAAAAGGTCTTAATATCTCTGCAGAATGGACTGAGCCTAGAACTTGCCCTCTCATTTGGAGTTAGCACCACATCTGACAACATGCTGACTCTCATGAGAAACACTGAGGTCTTATCATAACATAGACCATCACAATTTTCCTGCTTTAAATCTTACTGTGGAATCAGGTTCAGCTGATTTCAAAAAGTTTAGTTAAATAATGCTTATATTAGACCTGAATGTAGGCTGATCTGAAATTCAATAATTTACATCACTATAATTTCCTATATACCTGAAAGAACCACAAAGCACAGATCATTCTTCTACATTTGGTATGAAGAAAATCACTGGGATGATGTTCACATTTTATTTCGTGTTTGTGCACAAAGTATTATTTTATTTTTATTATGGGCCTTATGAGCAGACAGCTATTTCCTTTCATCTATGGACTGTCTCATAGCTTTAAATTGACAGCTCCTGGAGGAGAGAGACGGCATGTGACATGTGTACAGTATCCAAGATTGATAAGGGTATGCTTTCATTCATTATAATGACTGAGAAGGAGTGAAGATTGACAGTTCAATCACTCATTAATAAAGACTTACTGTATTCCCATTCATGAAAGTGTTAGTCAAATTCTAAAACATTTTTCAAAGGATATTATTATTATTAAAGTTTGCTTTAGTACTTTCCCCTCATATGACAGTGTAGAAAAATCTCTACCAATAAACAGAATTTTAATTACTCTGAAAACTACCCCAAAATTACTGAACTTTTTCCTTTTTTTTTTAATTTTGGGAAATATCTTTTCTGCTTAGGGACTGATAAGAGGCAGGACCTACTGTAGTTCAACAGGTTGCTAAACCTCAGCAGACCCAAAGGACTAATACATCATTCCAGACAAGAGAGGATCAAGCTAGGTTATGTTGCTTTTAATTTGCTGTGAACAGAGGTCTCCGACTCACATTGACTGAATTAAAACATTAATGACAGAGATTAATGACAGAGTCCACTGTGAAGGACTTGGCAGAACAGGGTAGGAGCCGTGCCTCACAGAGCAGCTCTGTCCACAAACCTTTTTCCTGGAGGAGCTGATGCTTGATGGCGGGCTGGTCCATGCGCCTGTGGAGCAGCAGTACACACTAGTCATGGAGGAAAGCCGATGTTGACCTCAATTTCTGCAGGCTACCAGGCTGTAGCTTGTGTGAGAGCAGCCAGGACACCCCTGTGGTGGGATGGGCAGCGGAGCTGCTGTCTTGGGGTACATGGTACCAGCTCATGGAAAAGAAAGTCACCACATAAAACCAGTCTCAATGTGCATGCGGCGTAAAGGAGACAATCACACAATCATGTTAAGTCTTGTCCTCTGTTACAGCTATTCCTCTTCCAAATTCTTTGAGGACCTCTTCAAGCTTTCTCTCCCAAAACAAGATTTAGTTAGATCGGAGTGGTTTCAAACACATTTTTTTTCCTTGATTCTATTGCGAAATGGGATTGATTTGTCAGTTTATCTTACTGTCTGTTCACGTTCTACAATAAGATGGCAATCTCCCATCCCTAAAAAGTGTATAGGGGTTTTTTTTGGCATTGAACGAGTCATATTTTTCCACTGTTTGGCAGCGAAAATTATTGTTCTCTGTCTCATGTTGACTGATTAGCTGAAGTGCAGATATAGCCAATCTTGTTATTTTAAAAAAACCCCACCTCTTGCTTCAGCTGATTGGGCGGAGAGAAGGTTTTGTTCCCATAGCAACATTTTGCATTCGAGCTTGCAAAAATGAGGCTGGCTAGAGGCATTTTAAACACACTGCATTTAAAAAGCAGGTTGTGCTCTGTAATGTGTTTTCGTTTTTGCATCTGATGGAATTATTTAGTAAACACCGGAGAAACAAAAAGGAAAATCTTTTCATCCCCATAGGTGAAACTGGAGCTTGCTACAGTTTGTACAACTAGGCATGCTACAGAGCATTGCTTGAACTGCTCTTGTAAAATGCGCACCGTGAAGCAACCCGACCGCCTTACTATCAGTCGTCTGAACAGACACCACAACTTTCGATAAAAATGGGTCCAAAGCTCAGATGTCACTTTTGTAAGAGTTCTTCTCCTGCCTTCAGTGGAGATAACACCACTGAGCATAGTGTGTTTGGAGGGAACTAGCTAAAAGGCTGAGGAAGAGTAAAACCCACACAGGAGATTGCGTCCCAGAGCTACGGGGCAGCAGTAGGGGAGGGGCTCTTGAATTCTTGCAAAAGTGGCAGATAGGATGAAGAAAAAAAAGTCTTTCCCAATAGAATGAGGTGCTGGAGGAAGACACCACTGGAGAAAGAATGGTGGACAAAAGCAATTTAGGTTCTGGTTTTTGCAACTTCACACTGCAAAGGTTGATCATGCATTAGCAGGAGTAATTTTTGTGGCTAAAGACAAAGGAATTAGACTTCAATGATGATAGAGGGACCAGACAAGGAACATATTTCACTTCAGGACTTTTGCTTCATTTGTGAAATAATGGGAAAGAAGGACAGAGCAGAAGAAATTGGTAGTAGTCCTTAAGGGAGATGACATAAACTGGCCTTTCCTCTTTGGATGGCATCTGTCTGTGTTTCACTGGCCTTACCCTCTCACTCAGCACAAATCTTATTCAGGCAGAAGTGGAAGATTCCGCATATTTATCCAGGATTTCACTTCGGTAGGCACACAGCTCAGTGGCACAGTACACAAATGTCAGAAGCACAGTGGTTTGGTCCAGGAAAAAATGATGACAAGTAACCCAGGAGGACAAAACTGCAAAAAAAAAAAAGTGCACATAGAATCAATGTTATAGTATTTTAGGAATTATATATTATATTAATATACAGTGATACTTCATTGGGAAAAATGAGTTGCCTTTTCTCTGTGGTTGCCTTTGGGCACTGATGAGCAAAGTAATGACATTAAGAATAACAAAAAAAGTTGATGTTATTGGCAAATACCTCGGTGGGAACAAATTGAGAGAATGTTGCTGTAGCGTGGCACCATTCACTTGGTAACATAAAATTGTAAAATGGCCCAAATATGAGAAGGCAGTAAATTGTTACCTAAAGTTTTTGGGGACAAGGAAGTACGGGCAGATCAATTTCAGAAGTTTTGTAGGAGGAATACACCTCACACCAAAAAATATGAGTGAAAGTCAGAGGAAATACAAAGCAGGCATGGTCGTGCTGAATGCTGGTTCCTCTCCAGTTATCCAAGCTTCATCTGAGCTGACCAGCGTGGGCTGGAGTTTCCACCCATCATATTCTGATTAAGTGGCATTATTGCATGTGAGTAAAGTTCTTTGAAGACCAGCAAACTAACATGGCTTTTTCAAAACAAGCTTGAAAATAACTGTACCGTACTTGTCAGTCAAAAATTTTATTAGAGGTTTTTTGGAGGAGGAAGTAAATTTGTGTACAGGGAAACTCATCAAGGGGTGGTCCCTGGAGATCATGGATCAGTCCCACCAAATCATGCACTGCTTCATCCTCAGACTTCCTCTGAAGATGCCTGGTATTGCACAAGCATGATAAGTGGGAGAAAAGGGGCACACAGGGTGATGTAAGAGTGAGTGTACCAAGGAGGAACATGGAGAGAGGTTATAGCACCAGAAGGGCAGGAGAAAGGGTGGGTGCCAAGAGCCATGAAGAGTCATAACAACTGATAAAGATCACCACAAAAAAAGGATAGTGATGGGATGAAAGAGTGGAAACATAAGCAATACTGATGCCTTGAAATGATATTATCTCAGACAAGACAAGACAAATCAGCAAAGTTAATTTGCTGCTGATTGGCCAGATGCCCCTGGAGTTGTATCAAAAATCCCTGCCCACCAGATTTCTAGATAGGTCTGGATTCCAAACTTTTCATCTACCTTAAAATGTTCATGTTTTCAAAATAAAGGGATGGACTAAAATTTTTATAGCTCCAGAAAAAGTGCAGAGGTCAATAGTGCAAGAAGGAGGCAGCAGATTCCTGCTGTTATGAGGAAACAAATAAAAAACATGCACTGAGGTAAGTCATCTATTCCAGCTTTTGAAAGATACGGACATCAGAGTCTGTCTCCAGGGCAAATGGCTCAGCCTTGCATTCTGAGAAGACAAAAGGTCTGGCCTTGAGTTGGGGAGCCCGATTTCCAAGAATCTGTCATTAGAGAACCTGAGGAGGCTGCTCTATGAAAAACCACATTCAGGTGCTGACTTTAGATAGTTTCTGACTCATCCCAAAGGGAAGATTGCTATGAAACCTCTTCCAAGGTCTTGAAATCTCCTAAAGCCAAGGTACCAAGCACTGAGCTTTGGGGTACTCTAAGAACCCCATACCTTTAAGTTAAGCATTGCAACACCTGAATCTTAGGGTTCCAACTCTCTTTCAATCATACTCAGAGATCTTCTTCAGAAAAGAAGTGATTCCAGAGCACACATCTTTTCATGAGTGTAACTACAGAGAAAACAAACCAAATACTCAGAGCAGATTCCCAAATGGTTATGGTCCAGGATTATTGCTGCTGTTTTTATTCCTCTTGGTTATTCCATTTCACTGATAGGCAAACTAGTAATCTTATCAAGCTTACACAATCAACCCTCACGGAAGAAGGACACATGCACTTCAGTGAGAAATGTCTTGAAGACAGGAAAGCAGTTTACGAGTTTGTCACGACCAGGAGTGACAGCAGATACATTAAGAGGGATGTGTCCTGTAGTATTTTACACTGGGCAGCAGGCAAGAGTCAATGGCTCTAGCAGGCAGCATTCTTGGAAATGCCTCTGATTTCTGGGAATAGTCATCTACAGTGACTATGAAAACTCCCTATCATACCCGTAATACAGAAATTTTGACAAAATGAGTTCTTCATTTTCAGGAGACAAGGGAAAGGGAAGAGGCAACCAGAGCAAGTGAATAGAAGCACAAGTGAAACCTGTATAATCAGACCTGAGAAAGAAGAAGTAACTAATAACCAGCATCATGAGACACAAATTAACGTGCTAATAAGAGCCTGACAAATCTGAACCTGATAGCTGTCGCTGACAATATAACATCCACTGGGTAACCATAACCAGCATAAAAAAACCCCACTAGTCATGCAGGTTCCACTCAAGTGACCCCCTCCATTTTAGCCCCTTAATGCAACATTGCACTAATACCTTACACCCCAAGATCAAAGGTGGCAGCATCTGGCTCAGCCTGCACAGCGTCGCGGACACACTGGTGGGGATTCGATGGGCGAGTGCTGTGGTGTGGCTCCCCGCTCTCCGCGATGTAAGGTTATGAACTCTTCTATTAATCTCCCGGCTAATGTTCTGTCGCTTCAGCTAAACCGCTCCTGTCAAACTGATTCCAAGTGTAAATGCGATGACAGTTTGCTCTAATTCCTTTGTCTGTTCTTCGTTTGCTAACTAGCTTGGCTGGAAATGAATTTCCCATGGGTCACTATATACTCACAGGAATGAAGTTTCACGAGAAGTTACTCGCGAACGTACCAGGGCACAGGGAAAACTTGAAATAATGGGTTGCCCTGAGATAAGCTGCATCCTGTAGAATCTGAAACCCGTGGTCCTGTCCTCCCAAGACATGTCACAACCTGCTGCTCCGTCGTCCCGGTTGGGCTGCTGGGCACACAGGCTCAGCTGGGGGGTGCGTGTGTGCAGGTGGAACACGCCAAGCAACGATTCACCTCCGCACACCGGACAGCAGGAGCCCCGGGTTCTTGCATTTAACATTAATACACAAAGTACGTTATAATTAGCGCTAAATACCTTTCAAGATTGGATTCTATTTTAACTTGGGAACAGCTTGTAGCTTTGACAGCGTACTACAGCTTGCAGGGAAAGTAAATTGCTGCTGGAATAGGTGTAATTTGATTTGGGTGAGACTCGCTTCGTTATGGGAAACCCGAGCACCGTGACCACGTACAGAGTGTTTCAGCACCAGACCAGCCCGGTCCACGTGGGACCGGGCCGGGGGGATGAAGCCACCCAGACCGGCGTCTCCCTCCCCCCCAGGAGGGGAAGGGACCCTGAGCCCGGCCCTGCTCCGGTCCGGCCGACGCTGCACCGCCAGGAAGCAAGTGGCTGAAGGGGGAACGGAACCCCGCACCCCGCGGGGTGCCGCCGCGGCACCCCGAAGTGCCGCGGGCGCCCACGCAGCGTGACTGCGAGCTGCCCGGAGCCAGCCGGCGGCCTCGCCCCACGACCCTCCGGGGTCGGGCCGCCTCTCC